>PVIU01015558.1:37797-47949 GCA_004026605.1 Ondatra zibethicus
CTGTCCTGGTACTAGCTCTTGTAGACCAGGCTGGCCTCAAACTCACAAAGATCCGCCTGCATCTGCCTCCTGAGTGCTGGGATTAAAGGCGTGCACCACCACTGCCTGGCTCAGGTCCTCATGATTGTAAACAAACATTTTACCCAGGGAGCCATCTCCCTAACTCATATGTATATAGAAATGTAGATTCTGCATGTGGATGAGAAAAACATGTAAAATTTGTCTTTCTGAGTCTGGGTTATTTTGCTTAGCATGATTTCAAGTTCTATTCATTTTTCTTACAAATGGCATTATTTATTATGTTTTTCAGTGCTGGGAATAAACTGAGTTCCTCGGATTCTTCCTCATGACCAATGTTTATTATTCTTCAGGGACTACAACAGAAAATGAACCCAGTGTAAGTCCCTAATGACAATAATTCTAACATGGTTATATAAAAGAAAACATTGGTTTGACTCAGAGAAGTGTAGTGCACTGTATCTTGGGATCCAATAGACAATCATGAGGCCTGGATATGCAGTCATCTTAACCCTTTAAAAAGCATAAAATTCGGGCTGGAGAGATGGCTCAGAGGTTAAGAGAACTGACTGCTGTTCTGGAGGTCCTGAGTTCAATTCCCAGCAACCACATGATGGCTCACACCCATCTATAATGAGATCTGGTACCCAGAACACTATATACATAATAAATAAATTTTAAAAAGCATAAAATTCATACATCCTCACTCCAATTTTTATGTGCTAACTAAAAGGAAATAAAACCTATAGTCTAAAAAATCAAATTATGCCATAGAAATGTATCTTATATGAGTGAAGGCTACCTCTTAGATGATGGTGGTGATTAATTTATAGCTAAAGCATCAGAAGAACAATCCTGATCAGCCATGTAGCTCTGGCTACCCATCTTTGTTTTGGATATGACGGGGACTGTTTTCCTGTTGTTTGTTACACTTCGCCTCTAGGGGGCAGGGCAGTATCATTTATTCTTCTCTGATTTTCCATACTGATCAGGACCTTGATGAATATGAAGAGCATGCAGGAAAGTTTCTGACACACTGAGGGATGGAGGTGGGGGGATGGATGGGAGTTAGTATGAATCATACTTGTTAGAAAATACAGTTTTATCTCCATGTCCTGCTGAGGGAAAAATAAAAAACAGGCCCTGCAAATGAAATGATGCTCAGAGCCTCACATGAAGTCTACGTTCTAGAACATCCCACTCCCTTCAGAGTCTCCCAGGCAGTACTCAGGGTTCCCAGGTCCCAAGGAGCTTCAGTTCCTAAGTATCTGAGAAGGGTTTCCTGTGTACGTGCTTTCAAGGGTCTGAAAAACTGAACACTTAGTGAGACGGTAGAAAGGAGGAAACTAGACTACTTGGCAAACTATCTTTCCCTCAACAACACCCCCCCCCCCGCCCAAAGAGGAAATAAGTCATCTAGTCCTCATTCTCCCCTGTGACCGATGCATATGATCCTGTCAGGGAATGAGCCAAAGAGGCCAAGTCTACTCCCACTCCCAAGATGCTGTGCCTGGCCTAGCGTAAAACCTCAGAAAAGACTGAATGAATACAAAAAAAAAAGAGGAAAAGAAATGAAGAAAAGGTGCCAGTAAACAACCCATCACTGGAGTTGGGCGAACTGCATACAGGTCCTGAACAGAGGACTCCCTGGCTCACTCAGGAGAGAAGATTTTGCACCAAGAGTCAAGAATGTGGCATGACATGGAATTGGCATGCTGGGAAGATGGTGATGAGCAAATCGGCCACTATTCCTCTAAAGTCTTATCCAACTTGGCTTCTCTGTCATGTATCGATTGAGAGACCACTGGGTGTAAGAAGAAAAAAAAAAACCTAAGTCAAATGCCTCCAGGGAGCAAGAGGAAAAAGCCAAGAGAATTTTGAAGTTGACATTTCTCTCAACAGGAGTCCAGAATAAAGAAAAACTGAGGGACCTGGCCAATAGTTCACCAGGACTTAATCAGACATTCTTATATCTACTCGGAATTGATTGAGCAGCTAACTATGTGCTATGTGATGTACTTCCAAAGTCTTCACTCCTTTGTTATGCCCCCAGCACCAAGCACAGAATCAGATCTACAATATGTACTCAATACATGTCAGTGAAGTCTGACTCCTTTTAGAGCAGTGGTTCTCAGCTTTCCTAATGCTGTGATCCTTTAATACAGTTCCTCATGTTGTGGTGACCCCCAACCAAAAAGTTATTTTAGTTGCTACTTAATAACTGCAATTGTGCTACTGTTAGGAACTGTAATACTATAAATATCTGATATGCAACACCAACAGGGTCAAGACCCACAGGATGAGAACCATTGTTTTAGAGGCTAGTAGGAGGCACAAGATATAAACAACTAAGAAGACAGACAGACAGACAGACAGACAGATAGATAGAGTCAGACAGACAGACAGAGATGCTAGATGTGGTGTTAGAGAGATGGCTCAGTGGTTAACAGCTTTGGTTGCTCTTGCAGAGGACCCCAGGTTTAATTTCCAGAACCCACAATCTGTAACTGTGATCCCAGAGGATCCAAAGCCCTCTCATTCAGGCAAAACACCCCTACATAAAATAAAAATTAAAGTTAAAAATAAAATAAAAAGGCTAAACTGAGCATCACAAAGGACCAACAAGGGCTGGAGAGATGGCTCAGTGGTTAAGAGTGCTTGAGGCTTTTCTAGAAGACCCAGGTTTGATTCCCAGCAACTCACACAGTAGTTCACAGCTTCAGTTTCAGGGGATCTAGTAGCCTCTTTTGGCCTCCAGGGGCTCACATGTGGTACACATACATACACGCAGGCAAAAAGAGTCATACACATAAAATAAAATAAAAGTGTTTTTAAATAAAGATAGGAGAGGTATCAACTAATTCAACCTTAGAAATAATAGTAAGCAACCAAGGAGAAGGGAAGGGTATTAGCCAAGCCTCAGAGGCCATCAGAAGGAAGGCCTGGGTGGGCTAATGAGATAATACAAGGCCAGGGTAACTCAAGCATGGGCTGTAGAAAAGGGATTCATAAAAATGAGAGAAGGGGAATCTGTGGACAGAAACAGAAAGACAACGAAAACATAGGAGCCAGACTGCAGACATGGCTTGGCTCCAGCTGATTTATCAGAGGCTTGACAGAAAAAGAGGAGTAATCTCTCAGGACACCATGGAAAAAATCAGGGGTCATTGTGAGAGGGAACCTCTGTGGGAGGAAAGCCAGAGTCACGCCTAAAGTTCATGTCTTTAACCCCCAGCGGCGGAAGGGAACAAGAGCACACTGAAGGACTGGATGCCATACAGCTCTGGGTCTCAGCCGGCTGTGTAACTCGCTGCTCCTCTCGGATCCCCACTTCCTCATCTGAAAGATGAGGAGAACAATAACACCCACCTGGCAAGGATTCTGGGGAAATGAGATAAGAAACAGGGCTGCCGGATGAGTAAGAATGCCAAGAATGCTACAGACCCTGGAGCCCAGCTGCCTGGGTTCCGACTAGCTCTTCTGCAGTCCTGCCCCTTAGCCACTTAGGGACCTTGGCTATGTTACCTGAACTTCCTAAACCTTAGTTTCTTCACCCGTAAAATGGAGTTAATAACAATTTACATGAAAGGATTCATGTGAAAACAGAAAGAACAACTATATAGGAAGTTGTGCCCAGCACACAGTAAATGCAGTAGAAAAATATTAGCTATTATTACATAAAGCTGCATAGAATAGTGCCTATCACACAGAAAGCTGAGATTCACTCAATACACATATGGCCTCTTCACCATGCTTTACAAAGCTTTACAAGGCCCCCAGCAAATGCAGAGACCATAGTTGGTAGGGGTGGGCAGAGGAAGACCAGTCAGCAAACACCAAGTCTGATGTCTTCCTTCTGCCACACATCTCAACTGGACACCAAGGGATTATGCCCAGCTGGTTCTTCAAAGCACCTTTCTCTACTGCCCAGGTCCTCAACCAGCGGCCTTGTCTGTCTTGATCCGTCTATCCTCTGAGAAACCCCACCCCTTCTGTTTACTTTGTCCTCCTCGGTACTGTGTCTACACGGCCTGACTAAGCCCACAACCCTGACTTCATGGCTGGTGGGAAGAGAGTTCTGCAAGTGCCAAGAGTATGGTGTTTGCTCAGCCTGGTGGCCCCTCCTGCTCTGTGAATACAGCCAAGAAATATTTGTGGATGACAACAACGCCATTCTTGCCCCAGATCTAGACAGAGAAGCAAGACTCCTAATTCTCACGAAATTCAACATTATCCTTTTCTCCCACACCAGCATAATGCTCACAACACAGTGGAGGGGGGCAATAAACAGTTTCTCCCTGAAAGGACAGAGAGACATGAATCCAGCATGCCAAAGGAGCCAGGCTTCCCCCGAGCCTCTCCCTGGGCTCATGCTCACTTGCTCTCTCTCTCTCTCTCTCTGGCCTCAGCTCCTGTAGAGAGCATGCTGACACCCCACCACCTGCAGCAGTGATGTGATAGACCACGCATCGCCCTGGGTGTCAAGAACAGCAGGCTGGCCTCTCTAGATTCAGTATCCAAATGTGAGCCAGTCTGCAGGGTGGGTGGGGGCTGAGGAAAGACAGTTGCCACCATATTGGCTTCAGCCCACCACTGCATACAGCAGAGGTGGAGCTAGGGTTACTCAGCAGTGGCTCCAAGCCTCTAGAAATCATTCATTCTAGGTGTCAGAACTGGCGGGGGGGGGTCAGACCAAGCTTAGTAACAAAAAAGATCTCTTTTTAAATCATGGCAGGAGGTGACAGTTCCATGTAAAAAGATAATCATTAGTCAGGATCAACAACTAGTAAGCAAACAACTAAATCCTCATGTACCAGTGACCAGAAGGAGGTAGGGATTCATGTCGTTTTCTGTCACACTAGGAAGACCACACCCAGAGCACGCCAGAATAGATTCTGGCATCCTGGAACCTGTCCAGTAGAGCAGTATGAAAAGGATGTAGGAGTTCTGGGTATATGCTATGGATGTGGACGGAGGATACCCAAAGCAAAGAAGGCAAAGTTCACAGGAATATGCTGTGTATGTTATGTTATCAGCGTGACCTCCGATATGACCACTTTACTTCTCGGAGCCCCCAGCTTCTTATTCTGTGACAATGATGGTAGTGACAGATGCACAGGGTGGTTGGGAGAACTGAGTCTTAGGCAGACCCGAGCTCCCACCAAGCTACAGCTTGACCCAGGCCCCATTTCTCCCCAATTTGCCACCAGAGGGAGCCTGGGGCCCAGCAGAGCCACAGCCTGTAGCAGCACTGCCTGTCCTCCCCCAATGCTGCAGCCCCAGCTGCTGAACTCCCACCCTGCCTGCCCGCGCTTCCAACAGCAGCCTTCTCACCCACTCCTTACAAACCCAGAACAGGCCTAGCAGGGGAGTTGCTTGCAGCAGCACTGGTTACTGCGATGGCTACAGGTTCTCCAGACACCCAGCAAGAAGGAAGGTGGGAAAGAGGAAGGTAGCCGTCTTTTCTCCCCCATCGACTCCTCCACTCATCCCAGACCCATATCTTCTAGTTCAAAACCTGGAGATACCCACGGCTTTCTTGGTTTTTCTGAGATCAGTACCCGACCAGGTCCTGAGGCCAAGACTCCTAGGGGTTAAGCGCTAGGGAACAAGTAAGGTGCCTTTAAGATAGGCAGTTTTCGATTCTAGTCCCAGCTCCATTAGCAACTAGTAGCATAACCTTGAATAAGGCCCCTTCGACTTGAAGCCTCAGTTTCTCCTTCTCTAAAATGGAGTTGCTGATGCTTGTTGAGTGGGCTCTGTTGTGAAGCCCAAATGAAGTAATCACAGATAGGCAAGCAGTTAATACGTAGTTGAGAGACATTCAAAGTGCCATTTAAACCTCTTTATTAGCCCAGTATGAAATGTGATGCAAGGGATTCCAACAAGCGACCTGGAAAGTGCACAAAAAGGAAGGAAGGAGTCTGAAGCAGGCCTGCAAGGAAGGCAGAAGGGCAAATGGGCTTCCAGCCAGCCAATAAATTCAGACCTATGTCTGCAGGATGGAGAATCTGAAAGCAATGGAATTCTGAAATTGAGGAAGATTCCGGTCTTTTCACTGGGCTTAATGCCTGAGTCAGGAACTATATGCTTCTTCCAGCTCTCTCAGACCCACTTTGGGCCTCAACTGGACCTGTCGGGCCAGCTACTACCCCCATCCCTCGAGGCAATCTACTGCATCACAACTGGCTAGGTTGAAAAGTTCTCTTGATTTTTATCTCAAATGTTCCCACTGTTCCTGGATCTGCTTCCTGGAGTCATATATAATGAGGCTGCTCCCTCCATCACAGGCCTGACCCCTCTAGAGAAGTCTGCAACCAGGTTCAAGGACCACAATGCCCCGTCCAGTCTTTCTCTGCCCCCATTCTAGGGCTGTCCCTCCACCCCAACACTCAGCTGAGGGTGCACTGCAGTGGAGCCCAGCCAAGCTCTCAAGCTGCAGCTGCTGCTCCTGGGGCCCAGCCATCTCAACCCAGCACCCCAGCCTGCTGCCTCACCATGGGGGAGTTGCAGAGAGCTGTCTCCCGGCAGATTTCCTGAGGCAGAAGGCTTCCCCACCCCCAGCCCAGCCTCCAAGAGACACTCCACTAGTTGTGGCACATGGTAGGACCAGCTGAGCAGTGAGAGGAGGGGGAAGCCTGTCCATTTGCTAAAGGACTTCAGACTTGCTCTTTGGTGTGGCTAGGTTAGTAAGATAACCATTGAATCTCAGTTGGCAGACCTTGCCTTTAAAAGAAATATAGGGGAAATTATGGACTGACAGAAGAATGGACTCAGTCAAGGTCACAAAGCCAATCTGCAACAGAGCTGGAAGGGAAACCCAGTTCTCCTATCTCCCAGTTCAGTGTTCTTTCCACTCTAGCAGCAAAGCAAGAGGAGAGCCTTTAGGGCATCCCTGTGAGTCTTCATGCCCTTGACTCACAGCCTAATACATTTATCCCAACCAGCACACAATGGGATCTTATGGGAAAAGTGGACCCTGCCCATGTCCCATCAACTCAGAAAATAGTCCTATTCTGTCTCAGACACACGTACAGACCCCAGCACCAGAACTGAAGCTGATCCAACAGATGGGAGATCTTCGGACTTCCCTTCCTGGTAGGGCTCTTTAAATGGGTGTTGTTTTTCTTGAAGGGTGGAGACCAGCTGGACTTTGAGAAACTAACCAAGGGCCTAGCTTCCATCTTTGCTCCCCCATCTTTGCCACCATCACCCCCCTCCGTGCCAAGATGTGCTGCAGTTCCCCTCAGAGGATATCTCAGCCGCCAGAATCCATTCTGGTCCCCACCTGCCTCTAGACAAGACTAGACACCCCCTCCCAAACCCCCCCCCCAAAAAAAGGTGTGTAGGAGTGTTTCTCTCCTTTAGGGCTTTGAGTTGATACCACCTCTGTCTAAAAAATATTTAATTCATCCTCCGGAAAGGGTACAGCTGGGGATTGAAGAAGTGGAGGGAGGTAGTGGGGATTGCTTTAGTCTCTTAACTGTCTTGGTTCTGGAGGAAAAAAAAAAAAGAAGCAGCCTGCACTCATCAGCTCAAACCAGTGTGTGGTGGCTACGGAAAGCATGTCAGCTGGTTGAGGAGGACCTGGCTTCTCCCGATTGGGACAGGAGAAGCAGGAAATGGAATCAGGCATGGGCTTCATATACTTTATCCGCCAGATAAGTTGGAGAGGAATCTAGAGGGAAAGGGAAGGGTGGGGTGGGGGTTGCAAACACATTTCTTACTTTCTCTGGAGGGTTGTAGCCGGGCTGGTGCTGGTACTGGTGCTGTGACCTCCGCCCGCGCCAGGGCTGGAGCTTCTGGATGCGCCACGGCTCAACTGGCCCCGCTCCCGCGGTGGCCGCTGCCCCACGCCCACCGCAGAGGAATAGCCGGCTTCCTTCTCGCGGCCCGGGTGCGCTGGCCCAGCCTCCCTCCCGCCACGCTCGCGACCCAGGGCTGGGTTCTCGTGGTGCAGGTGGCACTGGGCCACGTCGCGCTCGCGGGCTGTGTAGCCGGTAGTGTCCTGGAGCTGATAGGAGGCTTCTCGTTCCTTGTCCCGATAGATAGCTTCCCGATTCTGGTAGGCGCCATCCCGGTTCGGGTAGCCCACGTCCCGGGACGCCTGGTGGAACTGGCTCTCCCGCAGCTCGCGGTGGTGGAACTGGGTCTCGCGCAGGTTCTGGTACTGGCTCTCGCGGCCAGGGCTATCCCGCGCGCCAAGGGGGTCCCGGTGCAGTTCCCCGCGGTGCAGCTGGCTCTCCTCCCGCAGGTCGCGGTTCTCTTGGGTGAGCTGGTCCAACTGGCCCTCCAGCTCTTCGATACGCCGCCGCTGGGTCTCCAACAGCTGCTGCTGACTCTCGATGATATTGTTCAGCTCCAGCAGGTACTCCACCGCCCGGTTGGGGCTCTCAGATCCCGGGCCACCCGGGGGACCGGACCCCGCCTCCATCCTGGCGGCCCAGGGACAGGGGAACGGGCAGGAGAGCCCAGTCCCCGCTCGCTCACGGCGCCACCCTCCCCCGGGCCCAGCCGGGGGAGGGGGCCGGCGGGACGCGAGGGCGCGCACCGGGCTCGGGGGCCCGGGGGCCCTAGGGGGCCCGGGAGACAGCGCTGGGGCCGGCGGCACGGGGCGCAGGAGCTGAGGCTGCCGCCGCCGCCGCCGTCACCGCCACCACCACCACCAGGGCTAGGAAGGACGCGGCCCACGGCGCTCCGCCCGCTGCGGAGTCACTGCGCAGCGCGGCCGCGCGGGACCGCCCCGGCCGCCGGCCCGCCCCCCGCCCCTGCCCCCACCCAACTCTTCCGACCCGCCCCCGCGCGCCCCACCTGCAGTAGCCACCAGCACCCGAGCTGGACCAGTCCCAAGGCACTGGCACCTCAGTTGGTGGCCAGCCTTAGCTCAGTCTGTGGGAGATATCTCCATTTCAGCCGTCCGGGGGGCCTCACCTAACAGTCTAACGAAGCCCTCCAACCTATTCTAACGTGCGCTGGTCAGGCCCAAGATCCAAACCATCAGAGCACCCATCCCAGGCAGTCTTAAGACTTGGCCAACTCAGACTTCTATACCTCTCGTCTGCCAACCCCAAACAATATCCCATTCCCTATCCTTCCAGCCCCGTGACAATCTCTTGATTTTTCACTCCAACTTGTCTATAGACCATTCCTCCATCCCTGTCCTTCTGTATTTCTCTAGCTCTGTGATCTTACAGCCCTCCCAGTCTGTAGTTCCCTATCCCAGGCAGCTCCTGGAATTCTACTTTTACTCCCACCGCCACCACTACTGCCACTACTGCCACCACAGCCACCACCATCACCACAAGCAGAACTTCATAGGCGTTTGTTTACCTCCAGTCAGCCTCTAAATTCTCCATCCAGATCAATGCTTATATTCCCAATCCTATCCAACCCTAGGATTCCCCATGTTAGCCAGTCACTTCTGACCAAGGCAACCTCAAGATCATCCATTCCAAACAGTCCCTGGACTCCCCATCAGAGTATGACTTGATTTCAAAACATCTTTCTTCAACCATCATTTTCTATTCCCCGTGGAAATGGTATTTTCATTCATTCCATTATTGCCAACCAATAAAGTTTATCCATCAATCTATCCATCAAGACAAATCAAATATTCACCATGGGTCTATAATGCCTTCACTTGTAAGGTTGAGGCAGGAGAATTGCCAAGAGTTGACGATCAACCTGGGCTCAATAATGAGTTCCACACCATCCTGAGCTACAGTATGAGATGCTATCTCAAAAATATAACAACAATAGAAACTTTGGGGGCTAGAGAGATGGTTCAGAAGTTAAGCTCACTGGCTGCTCTTTCAGAGGACCTGAATTCAATTTCTAGCACCCAAGTGGCAGCTCAAACTGTCTGTAACTCCAGTTTCAGGGGAATCTGACACCCTTTTTGGCCTCCATGCACCATATACTCTAAATAAATGCTAGCAAAACACCCATACACATGAAGAAGGAGAAGGAGAAAGAGGAGAAGAGGAGGAGAGAAAAAGAAGGGGAAGGAGAAGGAAGAAGAAGGAGAAGGAGAAAGAGGAGAAGAGGAGGAGAGAAAAAGAGGGGGAAGGAGAAGGAAGGAGAAGGAGAAAGAGGAGAAGAGGAGGAGAGAAAAAGAAGGGGAAGGAGAAGGAA
>PVIU01015559.1:0-47824 GCA_004026605.1 Ondatra zibethicus
ACTATAGGTGGCAATGATGTCATATTAGGGCATCCAGATGTTTAACAGGCTCCAGGATAACACTTCATTCTAGCTGTAGATGGCAAAGATGTTATGGCAGGGAATCCAGATGTTTAAATGGGAATGGAAGAGGGTCACCATCATCTCAGATATGAGGAACAGCTTACTTTTTGCCAGATTTCTTAATTCCACCCGTGGCTGCAAAAAGAAAAGTTGATCAGGGAAAAATATACTTGTGGCTAAAAAGCCTCAAGGGTGGGTCCTGACAATACTTGGCTCTTGTGCTGGGTATTTACTATGACACAAGCACACACAATTCCTTCATCAACACCATCTCTCCTAGGCAAAGGCAGAGCATGGCTGGGACAGGGGCAAGGACTCGAGCTGCGGACTGCTCTCTATCTACACTACTGTGTCCTTCAGATTGGCTTATTAATGTTCCTCACAGCAACCCACGTTACAGATAAGTAGTTCTGGATGCTTGGTGACTTCAAGGTTATAAACTAGTTCTCATCTGGTGGTTTGTCTTTTCTGTTTTTATAGTGTTTTATTTTTTGTTTACAGTAAAGTCTTATTAAACAGTAAGGGTGGGCTTTGAATTCACTCTCCTTTATTGTGGGCTCTGCCATTGGTCTTTGCTTTGATTTTCTTTTCCTTTTTAAAACAGAGAAAGAACACAGAAGTTGGTGTGTAAGGAGGTGGAGAAGACCTGGAAAGAGCTGGGGGAGGAGAAACATGATCAAAATATGATGTAGGTTCTCCCCTGTATACCATTGGTTAATAAAGAAGCTTCCTTGGACCTATCACAGGGCAGAATAGAGCAAGGCAGGAATTCCAAGCAGAGAAAGAGGAGAAAGTAGGCACTGCTGCAGGAGACAGATGTGCCGGAACTTTGTTGGTAAACCATGAGCCTCGTGGTAAAATATAAAATAATAGAAATGGGTTAATTTAAGATGTAAGAGCTAGCTAGAAATACACTTTAGCTATTGGCCAAACAGTATTGCAAATAATATAGTTTCTATGTGATTATTTCAGGCCTGGGAGGCCGGGAACGAACGAGGAGTCTCCGCCAACAAATGTATACTGTATGAAAAAAGGTTTCAGTCAGGTGTGGTGGTGCATGTGATTAGCCCCAGCTCTTAGGAGGCAGAGGCGAGTTTGAGGCCAGCCTGGTCTACAGACTGAGTTCCAGCACAGTCAGGACTACAGATAGCAGTGATTTCCAGCCTTCATGTTGGAAGAATTCATACAATTCTTCATGTTGTAGCGACCCCGCCCACAAAACGGTTTTTGTTGCTACTTTATAACTATAATTTTGCTACTGTTATGAATTGTAATCCAAATATCAGTGCTTTCCAATGGTCTTAGGCAACCCCTGTGAAAGTGGTTTGACCCCAAGGGATCATGACCCACATGTTGAGAAATCCTATCTCAAAAAAATTCATCTTTCTGCCTGTCTCCCTCAGCCTCCCCAGCTGTTAGGATTAGTGGTATATGCCACCATGCCAGGGCTCTACCTAAGAAGCCTAACTTCTTTTTTTAAAAAATTATTTATTTATTATGTATACAATATTCTGTGTGTGTGCCTGCAGGCCAGAAGAGGGCACCAGGCCCCATTAAAGATGGCTGTGAGCCACCATGTGGTTGCTGGGAATTGAACTCAGGACCTTTGGAAGAGCAGGCAATGCTCTTAACCTGTGAGCCATCTCTCCAGCCCCAGAAGCCTAACTTCTAATTGTATACTTTTTTTCCCTTTCACATTTTATGTGCCTGCATGTGTGGTCAAGAAGCTCAACCTAGGTTGTATTCCCCATCAACCTTGTGTTTTTTGTTTTTGAAACAGGATCTCATTGACCCAGAGACTTGCCAAACCACTGCCATCAGGCATAACTGCATATTCTTAACTGCCACACTACAACACACTATATCCCACTTATATTCCTGGACTGGCTTATTATGCCTTCAATTTAAAAATACCACTACTCTACGCCTTTAATCCCGGCACTCGAGAGGCAGTGAGTTCGAGGCCAGCCTAGTCTACAGAGTGAGTTCCAGGACAGGCTCCAAAGCTGCAGAGAAACCCTATCTCGAAAAAAAAATAAATAAATAAAAATAAAAATACCACTACAAAGCCGGGCAGTGGTGGCACATGCTTTTAATCCCAGCACTCAGAGGTGGAGGAAGGCAGATCTCTGTGAGTTGAGGCCAGCCTGGTCTACAAAGCGAGTTTCAGGACAGCCAGGGCTGTTAACAGAGAAACCCTGTCTCAAACCAAACCAAACCAAAAGCTACTACATTTGGTGCTAAGTAAGTAATTAGTGAAATGTCTGTACAATTAATTATGCCTAACATAAGGATGAGGGTGCAGCGGAGCAGTGATGGCACATGCTTTTAATTCTAGCACTCGAGAAGCAGAGGCAGGTGGATCTCTGTGAATCTGAGGCTAGCCTGGTCTACATAGTGAGTTCTAGGACAGCCAAGTCTATATAGAGAAACCCTGTCTTGAGGGGAAAAAAAGTACGAGGGTGTAAAAGAACTATGACAAATCTTTTAATAAATTAGGCACAGAGTCACATCCCAGCATTCTGAGGCCAAGGTAGCAGGATAAGGAATTCAAGGCAAGCTCAGGTCGTATCAGGAGACCTTGTTTAAAACAAATAGGAAGCGGGGCTGGAGAGATGGCTCAGAGGTTAAGAGAACTAACTGCTGTTCCAGAGATCCTGAGTTCAATTCCCAGCAACCACATGATGGCTCACACCCATCTATAATGAGATCTGGTGCCAAGAACACTATATACATAATAAATAAATTTAAAAAACCCCAAAAAAACAGGAAGCAAGCCCAAAATAGATGGTGTTCAATAAGAAGTATTACCAGTTGGATTTCCCTATTAGAAATTCCTGGAACCACAAGTGTTTAGGGCTTGGGGGACTTTTGCATATACATATTTCAGGGATGGGACCTAATTATGAACACAACACTCATTTATGCTTCACACACAGCCAATGCTTATAGTCTGAAGTTAATGTAACATAACACTTCCACCCCCACATCCAATGCATATAGTTGGAAGTTAATGTAATATAACACTTCCACTTCCTCGGCATTCTGACTGCAGCTCATCATCCAAGGTCAGGAGTAGATTTTCTACTTGTAACAAGGTTTCAGATCTGGAGCATTTTGGATTTACAGATTATAAATGCTCAATTTGTATAGGACTTCAAGGTCTGACCTTCTTAACATAAACACAGATTAAAGGAAGGTGCCAGGTACCTGACCTCATGCTAAAAAGCAATCTCAACAGCTAGAATTTCATTGCCACATGGATAACAATAGTTCAAGCCTACTGTAATAGGTCTTCCAGCATGTGCCGCACTGATACCAGGCAGAATCAGCACTAGCTAGAAAATGCAAAATAGTGCTTTTACAATGTACACAAAGCCAGGCTGGTGGCACAAACTCTAACCTCAGCTATCTAGGAGATGAAGGCAGAAGAATCATAAATTCAAGGCCAGCCTGAGAAAATTATTTTGAGACAAGAACATGTCTCAAAATAATAATGATGGTGGAGGTCTTGTCTAGCATGCATGAGATACTGCAATAAAAAAGAATAAAAAGAGGCAAAGCAATTAAAAAACAAAATAACAAAAAATGGGATCAGAGTGACAGTTCAGCAGTTAAGAGTGCTGGCTGTGGGCCGGCGGTGGTGGCACACACCTTTAATCCCAGCACTCGGGAGGCAGAGACAGGTGAATCCCTGTGAGTTTGAGGCCAGCCTGGTGTACAAGAGCTAGTTCCAGGACAGCTAGGACTGTTACACAGGGAAACCCTGTCTCGGAAAACAAAACAAAAAGAGTGCTGGCTGCTCTTCCAGGGGACCTGGGTTCTATTCCCGGGTCACAACCATCTGTAACTATAGTCTCAGGAGCTCTGACACCCTTGTCTGGTCTCTCAGGGCACTGCACACACATGGTACAGGGACATGCACAAAAAACACTGATGCACATAAAACACAAAAATAAATAGTTTTAAAAATGTATTTAAAAAACGGAATTAGGACTGCTGGGCCTATAATTCACTCCTAAGAGGCAGAACCGTGGGGAAGATTGGGTTAGCAAGGTACAGTGAGAGAGCATAGGGCATAGGACACTGCTCAGGTGTGAGAGTTTGCCTTGCACAAATGAATCTGTTCCCCGGCATAGTTATAAATAAACACAAAAATAGCACGCAGAGCAAAATACATATTAAGGATCCTGGACTTTTATCTTTTAGTCTAGACACACCCAAAGGTGACTCAGGACTCAGCATTACAGATAATGTGAGCAGCAAGTAAAAGTTCTATGTTCTAATGTAATAAGCTATAAAGAAGCAGCGAACTATTAATTTGGAGCCAGAAACTGGACGATATTCAAAAACTTAGCTATATGTCCGGAGTACATTTTCGTGTTTCCATTTCTGTAGCTTCCCTACGGACTGGAAGCCCAAGGTGTCCGCGAGGCAAGAAATTTTATTTTCTGGCCACATTTCCACTCCCATCCCTCCGTACTGCTGCAAAGCTAAGACAGGCCAGGGGGCTTGGCCAGCGTGGACACGAGGGTCCCGCAATTCAGCAAGGACCCCAGGAACACCAGGAAGACCTGTTTGGCTCTCGTACCTACACTGTCTCCCAAAGCTGCGCTCGACCCTCACTTACCCAGGGGTCCCTTCCCCGCGGCCTTGGCTTTTAGCTCCTCGAGTTTCTTCTGCTCCTCTTTTTGTTTCTGCTTGAAAGCCTTATCTTCCTGCGGAGAGGCAGAGCAGGTTCACTCCAGGCCAGTCGCCCACTCCCTCAGCACCCGCCCGCGCCTCCGCTCCCGGCCTCACCTCGTCCATTTCCTTGGCCTGCTTCTTGGGCTGTTTCAGGGGCTTCTTTTTGCCACCTGTGGGCGACACGAGCATGCTCGGCCCATCCCCGCCACCCATCGCCCTCTTCGTTCTTCCCCGTCCATCGGTCCCCCAGACCCCAAACAGCCTTACCTTCCCGGCCCGACATGGCGCCTCCAGACACCCCCTTCTCCAGACCCTGATCCTAAGCCGGAAACGGAGTTTACTACTGGCGCCTACGCCGCGCGGCGGGCTCGCTGATTGGCTTCTAAGCAGGAAGTTACTCTCACGTCTTTTAAAGGACGCGCTCTCCAGGGGAGGGTGCTACCCGGTCAGGGGTCATCCTGAGTGGCTGCCGCGGGGCTTACGGCTGGAGCGTAAATAGGCTTAGGCTCTTAAGGTACGCGGCGAAGGCTCTTTCTGCCCGGGGACGACCCGAAACCGCGGGGGGTGGGGTGGGACTGGGGGTGGGGGCGTATGGCTATAAGGCCTGTCATCATGCACGGAAAGAACGTGGTGCAGGTTGAGGGGCAGGCGCCTGCCAAGCTCCTTTCCAGAACCCAGGAAAGCACAGCTGGCTGGAATGCTAGTGAATGGGAGATGGCTGTGAGCCAATATCACCTGGTCCTCAGCTTCGGAAGCCGCGGGAAGAAGTTTGAACTTTATGAAATAATGAGTGTAACCGTTTGCAAATTCTTTCTTCTAGTTCATTTTTGTTGACTGTGTACTACATAGATAGTACTCTGGACTGGGGATTGAGCAGAGCTGACATTGTAGCTAGGCAAACCTACAGCAAAGCAAATAAGTAAACTATGTATCACATATTATGTGACCTGTCTAGGAAGAAAAAAGAAGCAGAGAAGTAGTTAAGGACTGTTCCCTTGGGGGGTGGGATGTCGGTTTTTGATAGCGTAGTTAGAAAAGACCTCTTCAGGAACTATTTGAGCAGGACTTGACGAAGTCCATGGAGCCACGGAGCAGGGAACAGCTAGCCAGTACCAAGGCCCTGAGGTGAGGGATTGCCTCCTGTGTTCCAGTCCTTCATGACTGAAGGGAGGGAGAAAAGAGACCCTAGTGGGAAATGCAGTCAGAGAGGAATGAGTAAGCTGTGAAGACTTTGACTTTTGCCTTGAAAGAAATATGGGACTGTTGAAGGATTTAAGCAGACAGAGACCTGAAAAGACCACCAGCTGTTTGTTGATAGCCGACCTCAGAGTCTGTAGTAGAGAGGCAGGGGACATGTCAAGAGACCAGGAGAGATAGTCCAACCATAAGGTATTGGTCGTTGAGACCACTTTGTAGCCCTGGCAGAGATAGAAGGGACGGGCACCTGGGTTTAGAAAGTCAGTGGAATTTTGCTAATTGAGTGGATTTGAAATCAGAGAGAAAACTGAGGGTTTAGGGTGATATGAGGTTGTCAGTCTAGCAGTTGTACGTACATGAATTACCGTAAACCATGACGGAGAAGAGTATGGCAAAAGCAGTTTGGTAGATAAAGTTAGATTAGATTTTCAAGCAGTGATATGGGCTAGACATTTAGGTAATACAGAATCTGGAGGAAAAGTCACAGATGTGGGGTGTGTGTGCACTAGGGATCGAACCGAGGGTCTTACACATGTTAGACAAATGTGAACTATACCCCCAGCTTTTGAAAAAATTATTATTCTTAATTGTGAATGTGTATGGGTGTAAAAGAGAGCAAGAGAGCACTCAGAAGCTAGAGCCCTCAGGTAACCCAGACTTGGAGTTACAGGCAGTTGCGAGCTGCCCGGTGTGAGGGCTAGGAACCAAACTCCAGTTTGTATTCCCTCTTAACCATCTTTCCAGCCCAGTTATTATTCTTTAATACAGCTTTACTGATCTAAAACTCACTGTATAACTCAGCTACTTAATTTGTAGAATTCAGTGATTTTTTAATGCATCAAAGATTATGCAAATATTACTACAACCAATGATAGAAGCATTTCCTCTTGCTCTCTCTGGGTTTGAAACAGAGACTCCCTGGGCAGTGGTGCCACACAACTTTAATCCCAGCACTTAGGATGCAAAGGCAGGAGGATCTCTGTGAGTTCTAGGACAGCAAGGGCTACACAGAAAAATCCTGTCTCAACAAACGGGGGAGGGGGGAAGGAAGAAAGAAAAGAAACAGACTCACTGTCTAGACTGGACTAGCCTGGGACTGCCTCCCGAGAGTTGGGATGGCAGGTATGAACATCGTGTTGAGTATGATGAGTGCTTTTGCGTTCTTCTCCAACACTGGGGATCTAGCCCAAGACTTCCCCCATGCTAGGGAAATACTGTACCCCCTACCTATATCCCTAGACTTGTAGCATTTTGTTTTGGTTCATTAATATATTTTGAATTTTTATGGATATGTGTGTGTGCCTGCTTGTACATCCATGTACCACATGCATGCAGTGCCTATGGAAGCCAGAAAAGGGAGTCGGATCCCCCAGAGCTAGAATTATAGGTGATTGTGAGCTATGTGATATAGGTCCTGGGAACTAAACCCTGGCCCTCTAAAAGAGCAGCAATTATCCTTAACCACTGAGGTATCTTTCCAACCCCCCAAACCAGTTTTTTGAGTTTGTTTTTGAGATGGGGCTTACTGTGTAGTCTGGATTAGTCTAGAGTGCACAAAGATCTGCATACTTCTGCCTTATGTATGCTTGGATTAAAGACATGTGTTTCATACCCAATTATAATGTAAATTATTTAAAAATATGTTCTATTATATATTCATATAATATAATATATATATTATTGTTGTTGTTGTTTGTTTTTTGTTTTTCAAGACAGGGTTTCCCTGTGTAGTCCTTGCTGTTCTGGAACTCCCTCTGTAGAGCAGGCTGGTCTCAAACTCATAGAGATCTGGCTGCCTCTACCTCCTGAGTGCTAGGGTTAAAGTTATACACCCAGCTTTTTATTTATTTATTTTCAAGACAGCATCTATGTATCCTTGGCTGACTGTAGACCAGGCTGGCCTTGAACTCAGAGATTTGCCTTCCTCTGCTTCTTGGGTGCTAGGATTAAAGGCTTGTACCACTACCCCTAGCCCTTATATTTTATTTTAATCACATGTACATATGTGTGTCTGTCTGGAGGAATGTGCACATAAATGTGTGTGCCCATGGAGGCTAGAAGAGGGCGTTGACTCCCTATAGTTGGAGTTACAGGTGGTGGCAAGCACCCATCTGCAAGACCAGTACGCTCTCTTCACCACTGAGCCATCTCAGCCCCCTCTAGCATTTTTAAATCCAGAAAACTATATGCAAGAGGAACCTGAGCACCCTGTCTTGGGCTGCAAAAGTGTCTGGCCATTAGGGAGATGAGGACAAGTAGAAGCCAATTGAAACGGCCTCTTAATGAAGAGGTAGCTCTCATGAGGCACGGGCTGATGAAGGGCAAATGAGATGAAGATCAAGAACAGGCCATCATATTTAGTAGAGGAGGTGATCTATAAGAAACAGGTGATATTTGAGCAGATACATATCTGGACAAGGGTGGGAGTAAAGGCTTAAATGGGAGAACAGTGGAGATGGGGGTCTGGCAACCTGTCAAAGCATCTGATGGCACACAGGGATAAAGAAATGGGGCAGTTGCTAGATGAGGTGTCTCAGCGACTGAGCAGTGTCAGAGGCTGCGTATTGCTCTTCCTAAGAGGCGGGAGAAAGTGAGGACTAGAGACCTAGATCACTGCTTGCTTAGCATGTGCAAAATTCTGATTTTTCTATTCTTTTCTTGCTTTTTTTTCTTCTTTCTTTCTTTCTTTTGTTGTTATTTGAGACAGGTTTCTCTGTGTAACAGCCCTGACTGTCCTGGAACTCACTTTGTAGACCAGGCTGGCCTTGAACTCACAGAGATCTGCCTGCCTTTGCCCCCCAAGTGTTCCGATTAAAGGCACGCACCATCACTGCCCACCCGGCAAGATTCTGGGTTTAACTCCCAGAACTGCAATAAGGAGCTGTGGCTGGGCAGACACTGACAATGGAGAAAGGCTGGTAGGAATCTGTAGATGTGCCCCCTCCCTATTTCAAGTTTCTTGGTGAGAAACAAACAAACTATCAGCTGCAAGTGAGGGTAAGAGACAGATGACAGGCCGGGTGGTGATGGCCCATACCTTTAATCCCAGCACTCGGGAGGCAGAGGCAGGCAGATCTCTGTGAGTTCGAGGCCAGCCTGGTCTACAGAGCAAGTTTCAGGACAGGCTCCAAAGCTATAGAAAAACTCTGTCTCGGGGAAAAAAAACAAAACAAAACGAAAAAGCCACATGACAAAAGGGTGAAAAAGGCAGGGTAGGAAGCAAGCAGCCATCTGCTGGCAGTAGGAGACCTGATCTGAAAGGGCCAGAATTTGAACTCGGTCCTTAGGCTCCTGCTTAGTATGGCCTCTGTCTGTCTGTCCAGCCTTGCCCCCCTCAACCCATCTCTGCCTTACCTTCTAGCTGCATTGGCCACCTTCCGTGTTGTAGACAACTCCAAGAGCTTCCTAGCTTTTCCTCTGCCACCGTATTTTTTCCCTCACTGGTTGAGGGGCCTATAAGACACCTGTAGATGGATGTCGTTGAAATCGAGAGACAAGCAGTGCGTGAGGGGTGGCAAGGAGAGGCTGGAAGGAGGAAGTAGAGCAGGGAAACAAGCTGGGAGTTATTGGCATTTTTCTCTTTAAAGTTTCTGCTATTGCCAAGTGCATGTTCCTGCTAGGAAATACATATCTGATACAGACAGCAGGAAAGGTGACTAGTAAGGAGGTGGTCAAGGAAGGCCTTACTGCAAGGGGACAGTTGAGGAGACACAGATGAGCCACGTAGTCCCATGGAGAAAGCAGGATGTCGTTGGGGAAGACGGCAGGGCACAGAATCATGCAGATCATGCTCAGTGTGTCAGAGTGGTTGGAGCACAATATGGCTATGGAAAGAAGAAGGGGGGGGGGCTTGGAAGGGCCTGAGCTTACTGATTTCTGCCGGATCTCTTTATGCCAAGTGACTTGGAAACTGTAGGCGCTGCTCCTCCTCGTGTTTTAGGAGACCCTTGCGCTGCTGTGTCAGAAACAGGTTTCGGTCTCCTCTCTGCCAGGTATAAGTGATGTTCCAGGGCACTGAGAGCAGACAGCCAGTGGGGGACAGGCCAGGAGCTGGACTGAAAGGCTGGAGGAAGTTGAAAAGAAGCAGTGACCTCAGGAAGAGATGGGGGCTTTGAAGGCTGTAGGGCAGTCAGAGATGTTCGAGTGCCTCTTAATTTCGGGGACCTCTGAACCATAGAATAGGGTCAAGAGAGCAGGGAAGCGGCTGTGGGTGTAGTGATACAGGGCTTGTCCAGGAAGTGCCAGGCTCTGCTGGGTTTGATCCCTAACACTGAGAGGGCTGGCGATAGAGGGAATGTGAGGCCGCAGTAAATGCAATGGCCAACTCATTCCTACCAAGTGTTGCTGGGAAGGACAGTGGGTGTTGTGCTTGGCTGTAATGAAAAGTATATTTACAGAACTATTCTGGGGCTGTAACCTCTGTTCTGAGGGCCCTGGTATTGGGACTTGGGATGATCACCCAACCACCAGGGCATGAATATTTTGTGCTGCCTTGAGCATGGTCCTCAAGAGTTCAGGTAGAGCACCAGCTTGGACAGTGTCACAGAGATGCCCTCTTCTGTGGCTCTCAGCTTGAGCCTACTTTGCCCAGAGGGTATGTCCCTGTCTATCCAGCTTTGCCCAGAGGGTATGTCCCTGTCTATCCAGCTTTGTTTTCAAAAGGGCCAAGAGTGCCTCTGATGGGGACAAGAATGGGATGCTGCGAGCAGGGCTGTACATGAGGAAGCCCCCCCATGCCTGTGTTTGTTTACATATATCCTTTCCTGTGATCAAGTTAATATGTAATAGAGAAGAAATTATCAAAATTATCCTGCCATCCCCTAGTTACCACCTGTGAGAAGTTTTATGTCTTGAAACTAAGGAAAGAAATCTCAGCAACAGTTTGAGGAAGCCTTTTTGTGTTCTCCACTTGGCCCTTCCTCCCCTTCTGTGGCCGACTCCCTTTGCTTTCTCTGCTTGGCCACCAGATGTCGCTCTGGTCAGCGTTTTAGGGCTTAATGTGGTTTGACCAGAGGACATTGTCAGGTTTTTCTGAGATTCTGGGTAACCTAGCCCTCCCTTCAGGGTTCTGAGTCCCTTCTGTTCTTGGTCTGGGGCAGTGCCTGACTCTGGGTACTCCCTGACCTGTTCAGGTCAGAGGAAGTAGGTGTTGTTAGGGCCCAAACCTGAAAGCGAGCAGAGAAGCCTGCCGTGCTGAGCAGTGGCCGAGGCTGGGGAGGAAGAGGGAAATGTGAGACAGGGACTTGGGAGCCTGAAAAGTCAGTGGGAGGGAAGAGTGATGGTGTGATCTGAACCTAAGAAAAGCACGGGGAAAACAGGTTTTTCCCTCCCTGGAATGTCCTTTCAAAGGAGAGCTAGTGGCTAGCTCAATAAGTCTGGAAGTTAGATGTGAGGGACTTTGATAAAAATGACTCTGGAAGTTAACTTTCCCCCTCGTTCTTAGTTCCACCACTCCAAGGGAGCTTTTTTTGTGTGTTTTTGCAGGACTGTGGATTGAACCTAGGGTCATAGGCCTGCTAGGCAAGTGCTTTGTCACTGAGCTATATGCCTAGTCCTTAAAAAGCATTTTTACTTTTTGTTGTTGTTATTATTATTATTATTATTATTATTATTTTGTTTATGGTTGCTGTTTGAGACAGGGTCTCACTATGTAGCCCTGGCTAGCCTGCAACTTGCTATATAGACTAGGCTGTTCTTGAACTTCAGGCCTTCTGCATCAGCTTCCAAAGGAGCTAGGATTACAAACCTGTACCATCAGACCAGTCCACAGGGCCTTTGTTAACTTTTTTGTCAGCATGGGCACCCCAGGTTTGAGGATTTTCTCTGGCATTAGCAGAAAAAGCAAGCACCAAGATTCTCCCCTAGGTCCTGTCAGAGACATAGGAGGTGGTGTGTATGTAGTGGCGGGGACAGGTGTTAACTATTTTCTGACCAACAAACCTCACTGCCAACGCAGTAATCCCAATCAAACCAAATCAGACCGAATTAGAAAATGCTCAGGTTTAAGAATGTCAGCACTCCTGGGGTGGGGGTGGGGGGGGCGAAAGGAGAACTGGAATGACCACTGGAGAGGGAAAAGGGGAGACCACGTGTGCTCATTCTCTGGGGGGCAGTTTAAATAGCCTGTGGGAGATGATCTTGACTCTTCCTGGGGAGGGGGTCACTGTTTGGCGGGCTTTCTTGGAGGTGGAGTTTGGACTGCAGCCACTCCCAGGGGAGGGGGCTTATGCCAGGAGCTGGGGTGAAGCCCCCAGCCAAACATTCCAGGCTTTTTATTGGATAAGGGATGTTAGGGGCTGAGGTGATGTTTTTAACTAAACATTTTTTAGATTCCTTGTATATATGGATGCCAGGAGGCTGGGGTGAAGCCCAACGGCAGGGGAGGTGGTTTTTAAGGCATCATGGGAGGAAAGCAAAGGCATGATGCCCTGATGAACTTTTCAGTAAATGTGTTCCCTCGTCCTGCAGACCCATAGGAAAGCCTGGCCTTCCTCTTGCTCTAGGGGCGGAAATTAGTCTGTTCAGCACTAGGCCTGGCATCGGAGACCCACCTGAAGTCTAGCCTTTCTTGGTCAGGGGCTCATCTGTCTGGTCTCTTCCTCACAGCTCCTCCAATGACACGGTACGGCCCTGTGTTTGCCATGCAGCACATTGTGGGGGTGCCCCATGTACTGGTACGGAAAAGCTTCTTTGGAATGGACCTCCTTATGACAAGGACTCTGTGCAGTCCCAGTCCCAACCAGCCCAGAGAGAAGCGGCCAGAGGCTGCGGCCTTAGGGTTGTATCACCGCCTCCCTGCACTGGGAAGAGCACTGGGCCACACCGTTCAGCAGCAAGCGGCCTCCACAGCCAAGGCTTGGTGGGACAGATACGAAGAGTTTGTGGGACTCAATGAAGTTCGAGAGGCCCAGGGGAATGTAACCGAGGTGAGGAGAGGAGCCAGGGTGCTTGCCTTTGCCTTCGTTTGGGGAAATATGACTTGGGCTCCTAACAAAACACTTCCCAGCTGCACATGTGATGAGAGCTGGGAATGGTATGGACACTGTTTGAGACGAGGCCTTGCGTATCCTTGCCTGGCCTTGGAGTCCCTCTGTAGCCAAACTCCAATCTTCCTGTGTCCATCTCCTGAGCTTGGGATTTCAGCTGTGCGCTACCACAGATGGCCTTTTCTTTCGAGACGGGGTTTTGTCCAAAGTCCAGGCTGGCCCGGAACTTAGAATATATTCTAGCTGGCTGCGAACTTGGGATCTTTCTGCCTCAGAGCTGAGATTATAGGCGTGGGTCACCACACCCAGCTCAGACTTGCCTTTTCTGAAATGAACATCACTGGTAGAAACATTTGACTCTTTCTCACATGGAAATCTGGGTCTGTACTACTGGGGTGAAGGTCTCTCTGTAATTATACCCACTGCTCTCTGCTAAAATGCCTTAGCTAATGACTCCCCAGTTGTATTAGGCCAGCAAATTGTCCTTTGTGGATGGACTATTTTGCCTATGGTGTGAAGGCAGAGGGCACTGGGAAGCGTTATATTGGGAAGTAGACAGAGCCACCTGTGGTTTTCAAGTCCTTGGTGGCAGCAGAAGTACATCCCATCACCTGCCTCCACCCAGATGCAGAGCAGTGTGGCAAGGGAGGAGGAAACTGAGGCTTAGGCACATGGTGTCTCTTTTCCTTGGATACTGTTTGTACCAGTGAGTTTTGCTGAGTTGAAATTTCCAGGGCCATCAGCTGGAGGCTGGAGCGATGCTTTGGTAGTGGTACTGCAGGCCTCAGCAGCACACTGGAAACAGCGTAAGAACATTGGTTCCTCGTGGTGGTTTCCATTAGACAAGAGTTGGCTGGTATTAGTGGACAAAAATTGTGTCACTGTTTGCTTTTTGCAAGTTTCTCAGGGGCATGTTATTTCTGCTCGAATGAATAAATCCAGTGCTTCACATGGGCGTGGCCTACGGCTGCATGTTGAGCATGCCAGAGTGAGCCGGGATTAAGGTCCAAGAACTGTTTCTACCTTTCACTGTGACACCCCAGTGACCTCTGTTCAGCTGTGGCCCTGTTAGCTGTGAAGCTGAGCCAGTATGGGGATGGACAAAGGGCCTGATGGCATCTGATGTTCTCTCTGCAGGCAGAGAAAGTGTTCATGGTGGCTCGTGGCCTTGTCCGAGAGGCTCGGGAGAATTTAGAGGCACAGCAGGCTAAGCTGAAGGAGGTGAGGGACCGTTTGGATCGAGTCTCCAGGGAGGACAACCAGTACCTGGAACTGGCCACTGTGGAGCACAGGATGCTGCAGGTGAGCCCTTCAGGAAGCAGCCCTCGGACATCTGCACACGGCCCTAGGCCCTAGCACAGCAGGTTGTGGAGGAGTTTGGCTGTTGATTAGAAGCTCCTAAGGTGACCATGGTCCCGGGCTTCCAGAGCCTGTGTGCCTGCTCTTTCCTGAGTACTGGGCTGAAGAGTCCAGCAAAGGATTGACACCCAAATGATTAGAGAGCGTGAGGAGGTAATGGCTCAGGGAATACCACCTACTTATTTCCTATAGACATGTTCGGCATGACTGCCCAGTGGGAAGATCTGTGGCTACCTTTCACACTCCCCCCCTCCCCACCAGCTCTGCTCCCTCAGCCAGCCAGGTGTTTTTTGTCTTCTTCAGGCAGCAGGTGTTTGTGGAGCCAGGGGCAGGGGAGTGGCCCTGTGCCACTGGCTGCAGTCACAAGCTTCTGGTTGCTGTCTGACACCACTTTGCTCCCACAGGAAGAGAAGAGGCTCCGAGCAGCATACATGCGTGCGGAAGACTCAGAGCGGGAGAAGTTCTCTCTCTTCTCTGCCGCTGTGCGGGAGAGTCATGAGAAGGAGCGCACAAGGGCTGAGAGAACTAAGAACTGGTCCCTCATTGGGTCAGTCCTCGGAGCTCTGATCGGTGTGGCTGGCTCCACCTATGTTAACCGTGTCCGGCTACAAGAACTGAAGGCCTTACTCCTGGAGGCACAGAAAGGGCCTGTCAGTCTCCAGGAGGCCATCCGGGAACAGGCTTCTAGCTACTCCCTCCAACAGAGAGACCTCAAGGACCTTATGGTGGATCTGAGGGGCCTGGTACACGCTGGGCAGGGCCAGGGCTCCGGGTCACCAACAGGGTCCTCTTCTACCCAAGGGAAAGACATAGAAACCCTTTCAGCTGCCATGAGAGAGCAGCTCGGTCATTCCCGGCAGGTCCATTCCTGCCTAGAGGATTTACGAGAGCAGCTTGATGGCCTGGAAAAGACTTGCAGCCAGATGGCTGGGGTGGTTCAGCTTGCAAAGGCTACGGCACAACCAGGCCCGGTGGAATCAGTAGATGGGACCCTGCCCAGCTCTTTGCTGGAACAAGGGAGCATGATCTTGGCCCTGTCTGATATGGAGCAGAGGCTAGAAGCACAAGTCAACAGAAATACTATCTGCAGCACGCTGGTCACCTGTGTGACTTTTATGGCCACGTTGCCTGTGCTCTACATGCTGTTCAAGACCAGTTAGCCCTGGGACCCTTCTTCAAAGGGGGCTAAGGGTGAATGTGGCTTTGTTGGTGATATAATCAGTCTTGCGCATACAGCCTCAGACTGAGTGTCATCTAAGGAGCTGACCAGCAGGTGTTTTTTATTTTGTAGGTAATACTTATTTACATAATTATCAAAACTTTGTGTAAATGTTCAATTAAAATATCTAAGAATTTGTATTATTTAAAAGATTTTTACATCAGACTTAGTTTTGTCATTGACTTCAGAAATCTGGGACGTGGGTTCTGCCTGAAGTGAGGGGACTCACCCTTTAGTTCCTTTCTTACCCCATCTTGGTCCTAGCTCAGGACTGTGTTAGATGAGGTTAGCCCTGAGGTCTAGATTCTCACTTTGAATATCCTGACTTACCCTCTGCTTGTGGGGCCTTCCTGTCTAGGGGTTCAAGTGAACAGAACCTATCCTGGTGCATAGCTTTTTGCCATGGGCTAGGGAGGAAAGGAACCTCCTGGTTTTGATGTTGAAGTGTGCTAAGAAGAAAAGAAGGAAGAGATGGAGGACATCGTTACAGATCCATGGTTTGTCTGCGTCCTTGATGCCCTGGTGCAAAGTACTCCCCATGCAGCCTGGGCCCTGGAAAGGCATGGGCCTAGTTCAGACCCATGCTGGTAGCAGCAAGAAGTAGTTAAAGGTACAGTGAAACGTGGGTGAGGACTGCCCTGAGAACTCTGACCTCTTTTCAGAGGAACAGTGACCCTTGACTTCCTCAGTTAAATGGTGTGGGTGGCCTTGTGTAAACAGAATTTGTGAAGTGTTGTTCTGTGCCTGAGTATTAGAGGTGTAGAACCATAGTGGGGAGTCAATTTAATAGCACTCCCCAAAGTGCACCTGCACCCCAGAGGGCACCCTCACCCCAAAGGTCACCACAGCTGTACACTTCAGGAGGGAGTTTGTTTGTGCCTGTGGAGCCAGAAGGGTTTCCCACCAGGAGCCCTCTGCTCTTGGGTGCTGTGCTCATCCCTAAACAGCAAGAATGGCCCAAATGGCTCCTCAAGTTCTTTGAACCTCTGAGAACCTAGTCTCTTGGTCATTTGGACACTTCCTTCTCAATATACAGTGGTTTCCAAGTGGTGAAACAACCCCAGCACCTAAGGGTGTTCATACTCCTGAAGAGCCAGGAAGTGTCCCGTCTATGGATGAGGCCAGGCTCCCCTCTGGGGTTTGAGAGTGGACTCCCCACGCATGGAAGGGGCTCTCCTATAAGTTGCAGAAGTGGAAGGGACCATAAGCGAGGGAATCAGGGCAGACTGTCCTAGCTGAGGTGGGGATAGATCTGGGAGGGTTGTGGAGCATAAGGCTAGAGGGTGGGGGAAAGGGCTCGGAGTGCTGGGCTGGGCTCTGAATGTCAGGCCTGGGGTGAGGGAACCTGGAAGGGTTGTCACGATGTGCTGACGACGTTCTAGATGACTGAAGTCGGGTGCTGAAAGTGGGAGTGGAGGAAAAAGAGGGGTGATTTGAGACCTCGGGGGAGGGCTGCTTCAGAAAGCACGAAGATGAGTGAAAGGACCCGTCTTACAGTTTCAGTGGCTGCGAGGAAACACCATGACCAAAAGCAAGCTGGGGAGGAAAGGGTTATTTGGCTTAAGTTCAGCATTTACGAAGTCTGAACAGGAACCCAAACAGGGCAGGATCCTGGAGGGATGCAGAAGCCATGGAGGGGTGCTGCCTAGGGGCTTGCTCAGCTCCTCAGGATTTATTCAGCCCGCTTTCTGATAGAATGCAGTACCACCTGCCGGGGTGGCTCCACCCACAAGGGGCTGGGCCCTCCATCAATCACTAATTAAGAAAATGCCCTACAGCGGGATCTTATGGAGGGATTTTTCTCAGTTGAGGTTCCCTCCTCTCAGATAACTCAAGCTTGGTCAAGTTGACGTAAAACAAGCCAGCACAGCCCCCACCCCACCCCTGAGACGGGGCGGAAGGGTGTGGTGGAAGAGGAGCCTGGCATCAGCTCTGAGTGCAATGACCTATGTGGAAGGCTTCCTTGCTGAAGAGCTCTCTAACCTCAGAGGCTTCTATATAAGGCAAATTTTGCCTTTCTGGAAGTTGTGCCGATGCCCTCGAGCTAAAGTCCTCCAAAAGCCCTCAGGATGGGTCAGGTCCTGGCTCCACCGATTGCCGTCGGCAAGCCTGGGTGTGAAAGGCCCTGCGTGAGACACAGTGCAATGTGCCTCGGGAGAGACCTTCTGCCCAGGAAGACCCAGGTGTTTTCCAAGGAGGGAGTCCAGACTTGCTCAAAGCTTCTGAGTTCTGGATAGCTCGAGGTACGGGCGTTGGGCGAAAGGAAGGAACTAAGACCCCACTTAGGCACCTCGCAGGCAGTGTGCTCTGCTTTCACAGCCCTGCCTACGGGTGGTATCACCCCCACTTGTGGATGAGCAAATAGGTTGGGGGAGAGGTGTCAGGTTACATGGCTTAGTGATGGCGCAAACTCGGGTCCAAAGCCCGGGCTCTCCTCAAACAGCCAGGGGTGGGGGCCGGAAGGAGAGGTTGGGTGTTGCGGAGTCCTGGGAGAAGGAAAGGTGGGCAGGGCCAGGTGAGAAGAGGAGAAAGCTGGCGCCTAGGAGTTCAGGTGAAGAAAGTTGGGGGAAGATGGCTACAAGGGCCAGGAACTAGAAGGGAAAGAGGGCGCTCGGGGCGCAGGGCGAGGCGCGTAGGGGGTAGTGAAGATGGTGGTTTGGAAACAGGCCGGGCAGGTGAGGGGCACGAGTCCCATCGAACTCTGGCAGGGCAAGTGCTGTATCACTACAACCAGGAGTAAGGCAAGCAACCATGGCCGCGGCCTCTAGCGTTCGGGGAGTGGGGCGAGCGGCTGTTCCCGAGCCGCGCGCAGGTGAGGCCCCCGCTGGGCGGGGCGGACCGCCCACGCTCCGGGCTAGGCTCCTCACCCTACACGCCCGCGTAGCCATGGCTACCTCCGGGCCCCACTTAATGAGAGGGACTGATCACCCCCCACCCCCACCCCGGCCCTTCACAAACTCCGATCCCGCGGGACCGGAATGAAGGGTCCCGGGGGACTGGGGCCGCGCACCCCGCTCTCCGGGCTGCTTCCGGCCTGACCCGGGCGGCGCGCGGGGGGAGGGCGGCCCGACGAGGGGGGGTGTGGAAGGAGCGAAGCCCGGGCCGGCCGACGCGGCTTTGTCTCCTTTGTTCCCAGCGGTGGCAGCGCCGCGGCGGGAGGGGCGGGCAGCGGGCGCAGTTTTCCGCCCCTCGGTCTCCGGGTAACAGCTGCGGCTCCGCCAGACCCACCTCCGGGGGGAGGGAAGGTCGCCGCGCGCAGATCCCGAGCGAGCCCGGAGCTGCCCGCGGACGCCTCGCCGCGCGCATCCCGCAGGCAGGTCGGGCGGTGAGTTGCGGGGCTTGGGCTGGGAAGGCGGGGCCGGGCCGAAAGCCGCGCGCGCCCAGGTGCAACGACCCGAGGCCTCGGTCCCGCTGGGCATGGGCAGCCCGAGTGGAGTGGTGGGCGGCTTCGGTCCAGAGAGTTGGGACCACACTCGTGCGCGCGAAAGGCAAACTCTGGCGGCACCGCCTGTAACGCGATTGGGAGATAGAGGAGGTGGAGCTGCTCCTCCGCGCCCCCTCCTCGCTGCCGCCACCGCCGCTGTCGGGACCGGCCGGCCCCTTCCCCGCCCTCCCAGGGCCACTGGTGGGGTCTTTGTCCCGTGGCGCGGTGGAGGGCTGAGGATGAGCCGAAGCGGGCAAGTGGAGGCTTCCCCATAGGGTAACAGACCCTTCAGGCTGAGGCCGACAAAGGAGGGGGACCACGAGCCTTCTAATTCTGGGACTCAGTCTTGGTACCGACATACCCAGCTGGTGCTTGATGAGCCCCTTAATTTATCGCGGTTGTCTGGTCAACGATGGCATCCTTCTACCCCACTCAACATCCAGAAAGAAGGTGTGCCATGCTCACCATTTCACTGTCAATGAGTAACGCTCTCCTCTAAGGGGTACTGGGAGGGGGGTCTCAGGAAGGGAAGGCCGGCTTCCCACTCCAACTCCCAGACAAGGTACAATACATGTACAGGTGCAGATGGGCTGAATTTGGGAGCCCTCTTAGTGAGAGCAGCTGCAGGAGTGGGGTCAGGTGGCGCTTGCCCTTTGCAGAAGTCAGGCAAGCAGTCTTGGGCCCCGCTGAAGGCTTCAGGGAGTGTAGGCTCTGAATAGGCCTGTGGGGCAGGCCTGGGCACAGGCAGAGTTAGACTTTGGCTATGAGCCTGGACAGAGTCTGAGATGTGGGGAGTTGGGAGGAGATACTGGCAGTGCAAGTTAGGGGCGTGAGGCTTGGCTCCAAATAAGCGTTTTCAGTCGGCTCTAGTCTGATCATTAATAAAACTGGGCCAGTTCCTCGTGTTTTGAGAGGCCCAGAGGCCTGGAAAGCCGTGTGTAAGCTCCATATACCCCTACCCTTCCTTGGCAGTGAAGTGGGGGCTCATTCACCATGTAGGGAACACCTGCTTTGTGTTGGGGTTGCCGGTTGCTGGGGTCTCCTAATTAAAAGTGGGAACTCTGCGCCTTGTCCAGAGAGGGAGGCAGCAGTGGGAGAAAATGGTCTTGGGCCCACTCGGCTCTACCACCTTTACTGATCGGAGCCGTCCTACCTCCTCTCCCACCAATGGGAATCTGAGGCTCAGAGCCCAAGGTAGTTGAGGCTGGTGACTAGGTGTGTCCATTTCACCTACCACACAGGGTCACCTCCTTAGGAGCCTGGGAAGCCTAGGAAGGCTCTCCAGGGAGGTGATGGCTGGGCGTGGGAGGTAATGGGAGAGAGAGGGAGTGGGCATTCCAGGCCTAGCGAACAGCCCTTGTGATGGTGGGGAGGAGTAGAACAAGCCTGCAGTTTAAGCAGGAACGAAGAGCATTTGTGGGGGTGGTTGTGGATGAGAGGGGCCTGGCCTTCATCTCTCCAGCCCTAGGGTACCCCAAAAGCTCCAGGAGTGTGTGTGCTCCATTTTTGTTTTAAGAAAATCCAGTGAGCTCTTCCTAGATCGGAGGGACTAGGGATCCTTCTGTGGCGAGTAGCCCAAGTTAAGTGAAATCTGTCTGCTGCATGCAGGAGAGAAATGTCACTACCCTTTGTCCTGCCCTTGCCCATGGCATGTAGGCCTGTTGATGTAGTTCCTTGGATGGAGTGGGTCAGCCTCGGACTGTGTGCTGAGCTCTTTGGAGCCCTCGCATCTCTCTCAATTTCCCCCTCAATGCAATGGTAATTTCAGTTTGGGGAGTGGTTTTGTTATTGCCCCTTAAGGGCTGAGAAGCTTTGGCATGCGGTAGGCTCTGAGCAAATATTTACGAGCTAATGGAACAGCAAATGCTGGTCTCACTATGGGACCCTGTGCCCAGGGCACATCTGTGGGCCAAGGTGGTGGGAGGGTTGAGCAGTAGCAGTGCAAGAGGTGGCTTCTGCCTTTCCAGGGGAGGAAATGTATTCTCTCTATCCCTTGGAAACAAGGTGGGGGGCTCTTTAGTAGCTTGGCCTTGCCACAGTCTTGGGCTTCTGGCTGGGTTCAAGACTTTCCCTGCTGTCTTCCCCCCCACACCCCCTTGGGTGGCAAACAGAGGCAGCCTTGTTCCCGCTCCCATAGAGCTGCCCTGTTCTCTGCACACTAAAAATGGAAACCCCCAAGCTATTTTGGGAGCAGTGCCCAGCCAGACTGTGGCCATGGCCCCCTGCTCCCACTGGGCTGTGACCACAGCATCCCTGCTCCCACCAGGCTGCTGGACCTTCCTCTTAGCCTTGTGTCCAGCCCTGCTTATGATAGGGCAACCTCAGGAGTGCCCTGCTGAGGCCTCTGATAGTATGGGCCAATCCAAGCTCAAGAAAGGGAACTTTGGGAACATTCTGCATAGACAGCCTGGCAGCTAGGTGGTGGGAGGGGCTGGGCAATGTGGCATGGGCACAGGCAAGGAGGGAAAAGTGTTCCTCAGTGTAGAAAGGTTTGCCCCATAACCTAACCAAACTTTGTGTTCCTGCTTGAGGACCAGTGGATTTGGGGAAAGGTAGTGTTGCCATAGTTACTTAGGTCTAGGATTTAGGAGCCTTAGCTGGGGCCTGCAAAGTGGGAAAGCAGGCACTCAAAGTCTGGGGAGTTGGTCCTAGGGTTGGACTTGGGCTGCAGGGCACAGCCTACCATTCCTACTGCACTCTGGGTTCTGACTCTACAACCTGCAGGAGAGAAAATTCCAGGAGATGGCCTGCCTTCCACAGCTTTCTAAGACTTAGTGCTGGAACCAGGGAAGTGTGCGTGAGTCTGTATGTGCGGGTATCTAATGTGGATGATGTGTGTCTGTCTATGGTGGGTGGGTATGATGTGTCGATGCAGTGTCTGTAGAGGGCAGAGCTTTGTATGACTGATTTCATGTGGTGTCTGAACATAGATACGTGTGCCCTGTGTGGCATGTTTATGTTGTATGTGTCTATATGTTTGTGTGTATGTATCTTCTGTGTGCCTAGGTCATATCTGCACGTATCATTATGTGTATGTCTGTATGTGCAAGTGCTCCTGTGTTTGTGTGGCGATGTGTGCATTCAGGGTAGGTGGTATGCATACATCTTAGTATATGTGAGTGGGTACCTGCTGGTGTGCTGGCACCCGTTTGGGTTAGGGTGGCCCCTGGTTGGTGGGAGTGCCGTGACAGAACAGAGTTAAAGCAAAGGGTGGGATGGGAAGAATGCTGAGAAGGGACGCAGTGCTAGGGGCCTGAGTGGGCCCAGATGGCCGTGGGGCTCCTTTCTAGTTGACCTTTCCCAGGCCCCTCGGGTGCCTGGCTCTGCTGCCCTCCCCCTCCTTGTGTGGGCTCTGAGGAGGCGTCCTCTGTGGAATGTGTTTGGTGGCTGAGGGCCAGGCTGGGCTGGGCTCCACGGGCAGACTGGGGAGTGCGGAGGGGAGTCTAGGGCTCCCGCATGCCTGCAGCCCAGTCCCCAGTTTTATACTCTGCTTTCCCCCACTGGCTAGGTGACTTCTGCTCAGGTCATGCTGTTATCGCCTGATCCATCCAGCCCTGCCAGGTGAGCCAGACTTTACCCTAATGGGGAACAGTGTGCTTGTCACAGGGCTCCCCAAGGTGGGGCCCTGTCCTTCAGCCCTCACCCATCTGACATAGCCTATTGGTTATCACCCTTTTGGATTTTTAGCCTGCAAGGCTCTGCATCCAAATTCTTTTCTTCTTCATCTGTTTATTTTGTTGTTGTATTGAAACAAGGTCTCTATGTGGCTGTCCAGGAACTCGCTATATAGACCAGGCTGGTCTCAAAGTGTCAGAGATCCACTTGCCTCTGCCTCCTGAGTGGGATCAAAGGTGTGTGTCATCACACACATCCTGCATCGAGTTCTGGCATTGTTAGGACATGCTGGTGGTCCACACGACCTCATCACCCCTGCTCCTCCTGCCTAGCAACCTAGCACCCATACAGAGGGGGCCCTCTCCATCCTCAGAGACATCTTCACTCGAGTCAGAGAGCAGGGTCTAAAAGGAACAAGGAGACCAAGTGGGGAGCTAGGGTGGAGTATGGGTAGGTGTAGGTCCCCTGAGAAGCATAGTGTCTACAGAGAAGGGGTGGTGGTGAGATTCCCAAGGGCAGTGTCTTCTGTCTCTGCCTCAGTAAGTGTGTAGACCTGGGATCACCCCGGGCATCTAAGCCTAGTGGATACTGGGAGTGTCTGCGTAGCCAGGTTAGGAGGAGCATCTTGGCAATGCCTATCCCTCATCAGTGACTTCTGAGTACCCTCCTGGCCATGTCAGCCTCACCCAGCCTTTCTCTCTACCAGGTGACCATGCCTGTCCTCGGCCCAGTTCTTCTCCAGGTGCTCTGGGCCGGGTGTGTCTTCACCCTACAGTCCCCTCTACCAGCTGCTTTTACTGCCAATGGCACACATCTACAACACTTGGCAAGGGACCCCACCTCAGGTACCCTTTATGTAGGGGCCACCAACTTCCTGTTCCAGTTGAGCCCTGGGTTGCAGTTGGAAGCCGTGGTGTCCACAGGCCCTGTGAATGACAGCCGAGATTGTCTGCCACCTGTGATACCTGACGAATGTCCCCAAGCCCAGCCTACTAACAACCCAAACCAGCTGCTCCTGGTCAGCCCAGAGGCTCTGGTAGTGTGTGGGAGTGTTCACCAGGGCATCTGTGAACTAAGGAGCCTGGGACAGATCGGGCAACTGCTGCTAAGGCCAGAGCGGCCTGGGGACACCCAGTATGTGGCTGCAAATGACCCTGCAGTTAGCACAGTGGGACTAGTTGCCCAGGGATTGGCGGGGGAGCCGCTCCTGTTTGTGGGGCGGGGGTACACCAGCAGGGGCGTGGGCGGTGGCATTCCTCCCATTACAACCCGGGCCCTGCGACCACCGGACCCCCAAGCTGCCTTCTCTTATGAAGAGACAGCCAAGCTGGCAGTGGGCCGCCTCTCTGAGTACAGCCACCACTTTGTGAGTGCCTTTGTACGTGGGGCCAGTGCCTATTTCCTGTTCCTGCGGCGAGACCTGAAGGCCCCTTCTAGAGCTTTCCGTGCCTATGTGTCCCGAGTGTGCCTTCAAGACCAGCATTACTACTCTTATGTGGAACTGCCCCTGGCCTGCCAGGGTGGGAGCTATGGTTTGATCCAGGCCGCAGCTGTTGCCACATCCAAGGAGGTGGCCCGTGGGGATGTGCTCTTTGCCGCCTTCTCCTCAGTGGCTCCTCCCACTGTGGACTGGCCACTGTCGGCATCTACTGGGGTGTCTGGAACCTCTGTGCTCTGTGCCTTCCCCCTGGATGAGGTAGACCAGCTTGCTAACTATACTCGAGATGCCTGTTATACCCGGGAAGGCCGCGCTGAGAACGGGACCAAGGTGGCTGACATTGCGTATGATGTCCTTTCTGACTGTGCGCAGCTGCCAGTGGTGAGTCCAGGCCACCATGCACCTGCCCAGGAAGGCTGAGGGGAGCAGGGAGTGAGTGGGTGGAGTGGCTCTCGTCCAGGTGCTAGGTCTTTCCTTTTAGGCCTGAGCAAGCAGACCGCATTATTGCAGTGGCTAAGTCAGGGTGCTAAAGAAGGGACCAGAGAAGTTGGCTTAAGAGAGTATTTGGGCTCAAGGGTAAGGATAGAGTGTTGGGATGAGCCGTCTCATTTTAGATTCTAGAGCCATAGGACAGGTCAAGACTCTTGTGGCTGTAGCCTAGGAAGGATAGAGATGGAGAAACACTACTCACTGAGTCAGTGAGGTGCAGAGGGCCCGGGCCAGTGTGCTGGGAACTGAGGATCCAGGCTGTGAGAGGTTTAGGGCTCAACTCGGGAGGCAGTATTGAGTGTAGCAGTAGTTCCCAGGAAGGAGATGGCAGAAGTCGGGGGCCACAGCTGGAGAGGGGGTGAAAAGGAGAAGGAACCACTGGAGGTAAAGCTTAGGATGTAAGAGCGTGCTACCTGGGAGAACTGCTGGGGAGGCTCGGGCCTAGGAGAAGGATGTCTTCAGACGTTATCCAGGTGGGGTCTTAGTGATGCATTTTGCTACCTGCAGGATACTCCGGATGCTTTTCCTTGTGGCTCAGACCACACACCCAGCCCCATGGTCAGCTGTGTCCCTTTGGAAGCCACACCGATTCTGGAGCTGCCAGGGGTTCAACTAACAGCTGTGGCGGTCACCATAGAGGATGGACACACCATCGCTTTCCTGGGTGACAGTCAAGGACAGTTGCATAGGGTACATCCTTAGAAAGTATCAAGACTGAACTGTGTGCCATGTGACATACTATATGCCTCCCTTCCCTGCTCCAGCTCGGTTTATACCGCTCCTCCCAGGGTTAGGTGGTATTTACCCATGATTCTTCCCACATACGTACACCCTACCCAAGGCTGGTTGTAATAACCTCTCTTGCCTAGTACATAAACCAAGCTGTTCTCAAACTCACAGAAATCTGCCTGTCTCTGCCTCCAGAGTGCTGGGTTTCAAGACTGCCCCACTATACCCGCCCAAAGACAAAACCCTTATTCACCTGCCCAAAGAAAAAACCCTTATTCATAAATTGTTTTAGTTCTACGTGGAGGAAGGTCTTGAGTCTGTGGCTTTGGGCTTGGTGCCAGACCTTGTGGTTTTTCATCTTAGGTCTACTTAGGCCCTGGAAGAAGTGTTGCCCCATACTCCACCCAGAGCATCCAGCCAGGATCTGCCGTGAGCAGAGACCTTACCTTTGATGGTACCTTCGAGCATCTGTATGTAGCGACCCAGACTACTGTAAGTCCTGGACACAGGCTAGGGCATGACTGCTGGGAAGGGTCTCTGGGCAAGTACAGGGACCCGTATGTGGGTGAGCCACTGGATTTTGGATTGCCAGCCTCAGGTCCTCTTTGCTGTCACAGCTTGTGAAGGTTCCTGTGGCCCCTTGTGCTCAGCGTCTGGACTGTGACTCTTGCCTTGCCCACAGGGACCCTTATTGTGGATGGTGTGTGCTCCTGGGCAGGTTAGTGCTCCACCAACTCCTGAACTGCTTCATACAAGATTTTCGACCCTTGTCCATCAACTGTCAACCTCTAACTTCTGGATAACCTGCCCCTGCCCATTATCCCCATGCTCAGTGCTTCGGTTCCCTACCACAGCAGACTTGAGCTTGGTATCAGCCCCATGTGAGGGCTGTGACTCAGGCCTCAGGCCTAAAGATGCATTTGCTTTGTGAATTCTTGAGGGTTACAGTTACATGAAGCACGATTAATAAAAACTTAGAGACAGAAATTGGGGTTCAACCTGAAGGTCAGAAAAGCAAAACAGCCAGCTACTGGCTCTTACCTCACCCTCAGTCTGAAAATGGTGATCCTGCCTTCAGGAAACCTCAGAATGAGACTGAGCCTGAGAGCTGTCTCCTCCCGTTTTATAATCCTCTCTAGTTCTGGGATTAAGGGTGTGCACCACTACCGCCTAGTTTCTATGGCAAGCTAGTGAGGCTACTGGGATTAAAGGTGTGTCATTGCTGCCTGGTCTGTAAGGCTGGCCAGTGTGACTGTTTTACTTTTCTGATCCTCAGATAAGCTTTATTTATTAAAAATACAAATGAAACGCCACTACAGTTACATGTTGGTTCTTAGATGCAGTCGCCGGTCGGAGTGCACAAGGGGCCAGGGCCCAGAGCAGTGGGTGTGGAGCTTCCAGCCGGAGCTGGGCTGTCTTCAGGTGGTGGCTGTGAGCCCTGCCAATATCAGTCGCGAGGAGAAGAGGGAGGTAAATGACCAGAGTAGGCCGGGCCCCAATGGGAAGAACTCTGGGATGGATGGAGACCTTGGATTTTTGTCATTGCATGAAATACCACATGGCCTTGCCCAGGCACTTCTCTTGGTCCTTGGATTTCTCTCTGTTAGAGTCAAGGTCAGAGTGTTTGTGAGGCCTCAAGGGCTATGGGTTGCTAGTGCCAGCCTGTACTTGGTGCACTGGTCTACCACCCAGTGGTTCCAGATATGCCCTTGGCTTTCTTTGGTAGGTTTTCCTGTCGGTGCCAGGCCTGCCGTCTCTTTGGCCAGGGGAATTGTATTTCTGCTACTTTGGAGACCATCAAAGCCCTGCTCTACTGACTGGTTCTGGTGTGATGTGCCCTTCCCCAGACCCTAGTGAGGCTCCGATGCTGCAGAGAGGAGCCGGTGGGTGAGAGAAGGGGCCAGCCCCGGACCTGGGAGCCCTACCCTGCTTTCATTTTGTTTGAACGGGTTTTGTTGGGATGTGAGGTGAATCCAGACATAGACAATCCTGGTCGTGCTCTGAGTCCCCTTACTGGATTCTGTACCCCACAGTGTCCATACTATGTCCTATGGGCTTTGTTCTCTGACCCTAGTTCCTGTCTCCATTTGGGGTATTAGCCTCATTCCACTTGGACCCCATCCCCTCCCCACTCTTCATTTCCGCCTTTCTCCCCCATGTTGCAGACCATGTCTCCGTGAATGTGGAGCTCAGGTTTGGTGCCGTGGTGATCGCCAACACTTCCGTCTCGTTCTATGACTGTATGGCAGTTACTGAGTTTTTCCCGTCTGCGCCGTGAGTTCCTTACCTTGCCTGTCCTCCAGCGCTGGGCTCCTGTATTTCGACCTCCATTCCATGTCTACGCTATGTGCAGGTGCCGGGCCTGTGTGAGCAGCCGCTGGGGGTGTAACTGGTGTGTGTGGCAGCACCTGTGCACACACAAGGCCTCATGTGACGCTGGGCCGATGGTGGCAAGCCATCAGGTGAGTGGGACTCCAGGATGAGGCATGTTGGGGGTAGGGCTTAAGGCTCCCCAGGGTGAGGTTCTCTGATGGCCTGGGGTCTGTGTGATGCCGGCCTCCTGGGAAGTTCTGTCCTGAGCACCTGCTCTGTGTGACAGACACTCCGGAGAATGGCTACTTGTCCATCCCATCTGTTTTGGGAGAGGACATTTAAGCTGAGAGGCAAGAGGTGTGACCTTGGCTTCCCACCTCAGCACAGACCCCCTGGACCTGCCCTCTGTGTTTCTGCTTTAGAGAATTAATGGGATGTTTTTGTTTCTCTTTTCCTTGGTCTTCTTCCCTCTTAACATCCCCTTGCCTGCCTGCTCCTGCACCTGCCTGCTGAGTGGCCCTTCCTGTCTTTCTTGGCCTCCCCTCTCAGAGCCCACTTCTGTCCCTAGCTCCTCCTGCCAGGGATGTACTCACCCCTTTCACACCCACAGTCCCCAAAGCCACGATCATCCCTACTCCCAACGCCTTCCCAGCGGAGCCTAGGGCTCCCTCCGTAGCTCCAGATGTCCTACCTGGGGCCAGGCCTTCCCGGCTCAGCCTCTGGGGCCCATGGGTGGGTCCTGGCCCCATGCTTTCCCCTACGTCCACAGAGTCACCTGTGCATGAGAAGCCCCTCCTTCTTGACCTCCCTACCACACCTGGAACCATTGTCCCTGCCCCTACTGACTTGGGACCAGTGACCACACCTGAGGACCTCTCGGCCTCCTACCCATTCCCCTCAGATGCAGCCACAGTGTCCCCTGCAGAGCCTGGCCCTGAGGCCCTGCCTTCCTCGGTGGCTCTGGACCAGCCCCCTGGCACTGCTCCAGCCACCACTTTCCCAGGGGCCACTGGCTCCATGAAGCCTGTTCTGGATTGGCTCATGAAAGAAGGCGGCGAGCTGCCCGAGGCGGATGAGTGGACGGGTGGTGACACGCCCGCCTTCTCCACTTCCACACTCCTCTCAGGTGATGGAGACTCAGCAGAGCACCAGGGCTCTCCTGCCCCCCTCATCCTCCTGTCCAGCCTCGACTACCAGTACGACACCCCCGGGCTCTGGGAGCTGGTGAGGTCCAGCCCAGGAAGGAGGCCTCGGGAGGGGATGGGAAGATGCAGCCGTTGGTTCACCCTGTGATTCTGCTTTGGGAGGGTGGGGACAGAGGACTGTCCTCTGGAGTCAAGCAAGGTTGAAGACTGAGGTGGGCAGGGTGGGCCACAGACTGCCTCACTCTCGGTGCCTGCAGGGAGAGATGAGTCAGAGGGTGAGCTCCTGCCCCTGTGTGGAGAACGTTCAAGGCTCCTTGCTGATACCGGTCCACGTGGAGCGAGAAGTCCAGCTTCGCGGCAGGAACCTGTGGCTCTTCCAGGTGTGCTTGCTGTCCGGGTAACAGCTTTCCCTTTAGACTGCTTGGCTACTGACCAGCTCTGCCCAAGTCTTATAAAATAGGAGAGTATCGCCAGGCCCAGTTCTCTTTCCTATCTTGGGCTGTACTAGAGCAGAGCCTGCACTGTGGCCTGCACTGTGGGTCTAGCTTCTAAAGCGACCTGAACAACATGTTCTCTACCCCCAGGATGGCCCACGGAATAGCGAATGTGTGATGGAGCTGGAGGGCCTCGAAGTGGCAGTTGAGGCCCAGGTCGAGTGTGAGCCACCTCCAGATGCCTGGTGTTACATCAAGTGCCAGCAGCACCAGGTGCGGACTACAGGTGCCTGGGTGGGCAGAGACTGGCTGTCAACCTCAGCTGGTTCCATTGTGCTTGTCACAGCCCAAGCTTTGACACTGCAAAACAGATGGCTACCCCAACTGTACCATGTGCCTCATGGGGTCCCCATATCCCAGTCTGACCTCTAAGTTGATGTCTCAGGGGTTCTATATTCTAATTCCATTGCTAATCCTGTCCTTGCACTCTGGGATCTCAGAATTCCAATTCTGACCTCCAGCACTGCTCCGATAACTACTCATTTTGGCCCTTTCCTAAGCCACACCCTCTGCAGGCCTGGCCCAGACCATAACTTCACTCCCATTTCTCCAGTTCAGCTATAAGGCTTTGCAGCCGGAACTCCAGGTGGGGCTGTTCCTGCGCTGGGCAGGTGGCCTACGTGTGGACAGTGCTGATGGGCTGTACGGTGAGCTGCCTCGGGACCACAGGGCAGGCGGGGAGGTATTGGGGCTCCGCTAGGCCTCACCATCACATGTCACTCCTGCTGTCTCTAGTGGTACTGTATGACTGCTCCGTGGGACATGGGGACTGCAGCCGCTGCCAAACTGCCATGCCCCAGTATGGCTGTGTGTGGTGTGAGGGGGAGCATCCACGTTGTGTGGCCCGGGAAGCCTGTCATGAGGCTGAGACTGTGGCCACTCAGTGCCCTGCACCTCACATTCACTCGGTATGTTGGAATGCTGGCATTGTCCCCTCCCTTACTGCTGCCCCTAGAGGGAGGTTTGTCATGGATACTCAAAATAGGAAGCTGGGATTGCCTCAGACCACAGAGGCTGACAGAAAAGTAGAAGTGAGTGTCCTTGTCCTGGAATAGGTGGAGCCGCTGACTGGACCTATAGACGGAGGCACACGTGTTACCATCAGGGGCTCCAACCTGGGCCAGCAGGTACAGGATGTGCTGGACATGGTCAGAGTGGCGGGAGTGCCCTGTGCTGTTGATGCTGGGGAATACGAGGTCTCCAGCAGGTGAGCTGATTGGGTCCAACATGGGAGGGCGCTGTGGCTAAATGGCTTCCTGTCCAGGGCCTCCTTCCTCTGTTTGTCTGCTTTCCTTTCTCCCGTCTTTGATTATGGTGTCAGTGTCTTAGCGCTGGGCTACCACGGAGGCCTGGAACTCTGGCTTCCTGTGCATACCTGGTTCAGGTCCCTAGCCTGAGCTGCTTGGGGATTCTAGTCGTTGGGCAGAGTCGCTGCCTGGAGCTTGCTGATGGCTCTGCTGAGATATACTTCTTGCTTTCTTAGTGGCCTTGGATATCCTGTAGTGGGTTCCTCAGCAGCCTTCTCCCCAGCCCTTCTTCTCTAAGACCTACTCTGTCAAGGCTCTTGAGAGAGGCTCCTGTGGGACACCTCCAGGGTGCCACAGACGAATATGGAATGTTGTCCAGGAGACGCCCATGAGCAGCAGGGCCCAAACCTGGCAGGATATTAGGGTGACCTCTTCATTGCACCCTCAGAAGAGCTGTTGCAGAGCCCCACAGTTAATTTTAAAGGAGGGGTCACTGTGTATGCGTGCACTTTCCCTCCAGATGTTTGGTAAATAAGAACCCCAGAGCTTCCAGACTTAATAATTCTAGAAACATCAGGCTTACGTGATTTATGAAGTGTAAAATATATTATGACTGGAGCCTCCCTGGCTAGTTCACACCACTTGCTCTGTTTTGCTTGTGTTTGTGGTGACTGTGACAATGTTAGCCACTGTAGGCTTAACATTCTGGAAGCTAATGTGCCTCAGGCTTCTGTTTTCTGGCCAAGAACCAGCGTTCTTCGACTGCTCACTTCTGTCCCCAGTCTGGACTAGAGGCTTTCAGGGACCTTTTGTTCAAGGTCAGATCAGGCTTCCCGATTGCTGACCATGTGGTGATGGTGGGGCGCTTGGGGTGGCTGATGAGCCCCTTTACTCGCTCAGCAGCCCCACCACAATCGGCTCCCTGAGCTCCTTTGTCACATCAGAGAGCGAGGCTCCTCCTCGTTGGGGTTTGTACCTGAATGATTAAACCAGGAATGTGACTTCTCTGAAGCCAAGGCTTGTGAGTGTGCTGTAGGGCGTTCCCTCCAAAGCTAGAGGGGATTGCTGGCTCATCTTACGGGGGATGGGCACAGCACACCACCTGGGCAGTGACAGGGAAAGGATCTGCTGGGTCACTCTGAGGGACATCTGTGCAGCCTGCTATGCCCTTGCCTGTCTTGTGCCTTCTTCAGTCTTGTGTGCATTACTGGGACCAGTGGGGAGGAAGTGACCGGCGCTGTGGCAGTGGAGGTGGCTGGAAGAGGACACAGTGTCTCAGAGTTCAACTTTGCCTACCAGGTGCCTGACTGCTCAGCCAACCCCCCCGCTGCCAGCGGGCCACTCCCTCTGTGGGTGTCCTAGCCCGTTTGGTTTTGCCTTCATAGAGCACCCCACCCTGAGGCTGCCTTGTTTGTCTGAGGCACCCCGGCCTCTATTTTGGCCTGACTTTGCCTGTCGTCACACCCCACCCCCCCCAGGATCCAAAAGTACACTCCATCTTCCCAGGCCACGGCCCGAGGGCTGGAGGCACCCGCCTCACCCTTCGTGGTTCTAAGCTCCTGACTGGGCGGCTAGAGGACATCCGTGTGGTGATTGGTGACCAGCCTTGCCACTTGTAAGGGTTGTTTTTGTGTTCTACAAAATCCATGTTGCTACAGGGAGGAGATGGGGTGGTGGGGAAAGCCAGTGTGAAATGGGTCAAGTCTGTCCGACAAGAAAGTTCTGGCCAGCCACGCCAAAGCCGGGGCTGTGGGAGAAGTACGTCAGGGGTACTTGGAATCTGCAGGTGGTAAGGAAGTGAAGTGAACCAAGATTTGAGCAGGTGGCTGACTCCTGGATCTGGCCTATCTACCCCTCCCCAGGCTCCTGGAGCAGCAGTCTGAGCAGCTGTACTGTGAGACCAGCCCGTACCCCGTGCCTGCTGCGTTGCCAGTGGCTGTCTGGTTTGGGACCACTGAGCGGACACTGCAACAGGGCCAATTCAAGTACACATTGGACCCGAACGTCACCTCTGTGGGCCCCACCAAGAGCTTCTTCAGGTATGGGGCCAAAAGCATGTGTGGAAAGTCTTTGAAGTTCTCCTCTGGTGGGGGAGGTGGGGTTCTAGGAATGGGGGCTGTGAACCCCTTACTGTTGACAGAATGGGTCATGAAATTTGGGTTTGGGAGTGAGCTGGCTAGGACTGGGCTACGCGTTAGGTCCTTGTCTGTGTAAGTCATGAATGGCTCCTCACCTGTGTTTCAGTGGAGGACGTGAGATATGGGTCCGTGGCCAGAATCTGGATGTGGTGCAGATGCCAAGAATCCGAGTAACTGTAGTCCCAAGAATGCTACAGCCTGGCCAGGGGCTTGGACAGAGGCATCATGGGGTCCCTGAGAAAGTATGTTTTTCTAGAGCTCTCAGCACATGGCATGCCCACAAGCCTCCCCTGCTCCCACCAGGCTGGCCATCTCTCCCCTCACCTGTGGGCAGCCGTGGGGTAGCTAGTCCCACCTCTGCGCAGCCGCACATCTCGGGAGGTGCATCAGCTGACCTGCTCTCATTTTCCCTACAGTTTGAGGAGCCATGTCTCGTGAACTCCTCCCATCTTATCATGTGCCGCACACCTGCTCTCCCGGGCCCGCCAGAGGACCCCTGGGTCCAGGTGGAGTTTATCCTGGACAACATGGTCTTTGACTTTGCCGCACTGAGCCCCACACCCTTCTCCTATGAGGCTGACCCCACTTTACGTTCTCTCAACCCCGAGGACACCACCACACCATTCCGGCACAAGCCAGGGAGCGTGTTCTCTGTGGAGGTAGTGAGCCTTCCTAGGCTTGTTTATAGGAGAACAGTATGTGTGTGCTAGAGAGGTTGAAAGAACAGGCCCTGAAGGGGGTTGGTACAGGACAGGTGCCAGTCTAGGTTGTGGCAGAGATTCGTTTGGTGGCCTGGGTCCTTATACTCCACGAAGGTATCTGTTTTCAGTTAAGTAAATGGTCTAAAGGCCATCTCTGACCGTGGGCTCTGCCTGCAGGGAAGCAGTGCCAAACGATGGTCTCCTCGCCGTCCCTGTCCCATTCGGGAAGATGGGCTCCGGGTGGCAAGTGTTCTGAGTAACAGATCAGTGACCCTATGTTCCAGGGGGAGAATCTGGACCTTGCCATGTCTAAGGAGGAGGTGGTGGCCATGATAGGAGATGGCCCCTGTGTGGTGAAGACACTGACCCGGCACCACCTATACTGTGAGCCCCCTGTGGAGCAGCCCCTGCCACAGCAGCATGCCTCCCAGGAGACACCAGATGCTTTGCCTGAGTTCACGGTCAGTGGGCAGGACCTGGGCACAGCTGGGCACTGTGGTGTCTGGGGTGCTGGCTCACAAGTAGCTTCCCACACAGGTACAGATGGGGAACCTGCGCTTCTCCCTGGGTCGTGTGCAGTATGACGGCGAGAGCCCTGTGGCTTTTCCCGTGGCGGCCCAAGTGGGTTTGGGAGTGGGCACATCTCTCCTGGCTCTGGGTGTCATCATCATTGTTCTCATCTACAGGTGAGTGTCGCCAGTTCTGACGGGCAGGGAAATGGGCAGAGGTGGTTCTGGTTTTTCAAGAAAGGGTTTCTCTGTGTAGCCCCCGCTGTCCTGAAACTCGCTCTGTAGATCAGCCTGGCCTTGAACTCATAGAGATCCATTCTGCCTGCAGAATGCTGGGATTAAAGGCATGCGCCACCACTGCCCAGGTGTTTTTATCTTATGGGCATTGGTGTCTGTGTGAAGGGGTCAGGTCCCCTGGAACAGTGAGTTACAGGCAGTTGTGAGCTGCCGTGTGGGTCCTGAACCCAGGTCCTTTAGAGAACCAGTTCAGTACTCTTAACCCTCTCTCCAACGCCCCTCTGCAGATATTTTACATGAACGATCAGACCTCTGAGAATGTTTGCAACAGGTTCAGTGGTCTCCCAGAATACTCCATTTTGCCCTTGGGCATAAGAATAGCCATGAGCAATATATAAACCATTGATTATATCTGAGTTCTAACAAACTGGGTTTATAAAATCAGCTTGTGGGCCTATATGGCATAGTTGGAGCTTGCTGGGGACAGGAGTGAGGGATAAATGGGCTTTGGTGGAATTGTTTTGGGTCAGGTTTGACTGGGGTTGGCCTGGAGTATAGATAAGCAGGCCTGAGCCAAGTCAAGCCCAGCAAGGGCTGGCCTTTCCCTTCTGCCCTTGCTGAGTAGGAGAAAGAGCAAGCAGGCCCTGAGGGACTATAAGAAAGTGCAGATCCAGCTGGAGAATCTGGAGAGCAGTGTGCGGGACCGCTGTAAGAAGGAGTTTACAGGTGAGACTGAGCAGGCTGGCCGCAGGGCTTTGCCCCAGGCTGCTCTGGTCACAAGAATGTCACAATTGACATCCTTATGCTCAACAGACCTCATGACTGAGATGACCGATCTCACCAGCGACCTCCTTGGCAGCGGCATCCCCTTCCTTGACTACAAGGTGTATGCGGAGAGGGTCTTCTTCCCTGGGCACCGGGAGTCACCCTTGCACAGGGACCTGGGCGTACCTGACAGCAGGCGGCCCACTGTGGAACAGGGCTTGGGGCAGCTCTCCAACCTGCTTAACAGCAAGCTCTTCCTCACCAAGGTGCACTCCCCACCAGGCCTCCCCATCCCCCCTTGCCCCTAACTGGATGGGCCTAGTCTCTTCTGCCTGTTTCTGAACGCACCCCTTGTTCTCTCTCCCTGACCTCAGTTCATCCACACACTGGAGAGCCAGCGTACCTTCTCTGCTCGGGACCGTGCCTATGTGGCATCTCTGCTCACTGTCGCGCTTCACGGGAAGCTTGAATACTTCACTGACATCCTCCGTACTCTGCTTAGTGACCTGGTGGCCCAATATGTGGCCAAGAACCCCAAGCTGATGCTGCGCAGGTATGTGGCTGTCAGGGTGTACAGCCGGATGAGCACAGGAGTAGAGCCAGGGTCTTGGCTTTGGTGATCTGCGGAATAGAGCCCTGTAGCCTCCTGCTGACCCTGGCCTTCCCTTTGCTGCCGTCTCAGGACAGAGACTGTGGTGGAGAAGCTGCTCACCAACTGGATGTCCATCTGCCTCTACACCTTTGTGCGGGTGAGAGCGGGGCCCACAGCTCTTCACTAGGGAGAGTCGGGCCCTTTAAGACACTGAGTCCCCAGCAGTCCATGTAGCTTGCCTACTACTGCCAGAGACAAGACCTTACCCAACATGTCCCGTGTACTTTCGCCTCCTGCCAGAGGCCCTGACTGCCCACGCTTTCACAGGACTCTGTGGGAGAGCCCCTGTACATGCTCTTCCGAGGGATTAAGCATCAAGTGGACAAGGGTCCCGTGGACAGTGTGACTGGCAAGGCCAAGTACACCCTGAATGACAACCGCCTACTCAGAGAGGATGTGGAGTACCGTCCCCTGGTGAGGGTGTGCTCTGGGCAGGTGTATATGTGTCTGGTCTACACCGTCAGTTTCCACTGGCTTCTGGCGTCTGTACCTGGATGTAGATCTATCTGACCTCTGGCTGCCTGCTGGAGAGGCTGCTTATTCATTTATTGTAGTAGGAACGCATGGCCTCACATATGCTAGCAAGCGTTCTTCCAGAGCTGAGCGACAACCCTAGCGTGGAAGGATTGAGGGGGGAGTCTCAGAGGGTCCCCAACTTAGGAGGGAAGCACAGATCTGTGTTGAGTCGGAGTAGCTTTCTTGCCGTCTCACTAGGGATGCAGTCTTGTCCCCTAAGTCAGTAGCCTCTTGGCAGGCAGGCCTGCCTGGAGCTTCCCTGTCACACACAAGGGTTCCTCTGGAGGTCCCGGCTAGTCTGTGCGAACAGCTTCCACATCAGGTTGCAGGGGGAGACTGTTTGAGACATGGAGGGTTATGTGCTCATTTGGGGACCCTCCCATTCTCCCTGTGAGCATTTGCATCAAGCAGGGAGGCAGACGGGGGAGGAGTTAAGGACTGCATGGTGCTGGGCTGGGCTCACAGCCTGCAGTCTTTTCATGGGTTGTCCCTGTCCTTGACCTGTGTGTCTTGGTCGTCATCCTGCCTGTGAAACCAGTCCTGAAATCACTCACATTTCTTGTGTAGACTTTAAATGCTCTTCTGGCTGTGGGGCCTGGGGCAGGAGAGGCCCAGGGTATACCCGTGAAAGTCCTGGACTGTGACACCATCTCTCAGGCCAAGGAGAAGATGCTTGACCAGCTGTATAAGGGACTGCCTCTTGCCCAGCGGCCAGACTCTCGCACCTTGGATGTTGGTGAGGGCGAGATGCAAGGTGGCGTAAGGACCCTGAGATAGTGTTGGTCCTGAGCTGTCCCAAGATAGGTGCTGTGGGGGCAGGTGGGATGTTGGAAGTTGCTACAAAACCTGGCTCTGGAACATTACCAGATGACCTTTCACCTTGAGAGGGTTCTGCTCTAGCTCTTTGCAGAGGATGGAGGGGCCTTGTCTCCTAGGATGAGATGGACTGTATGGCAGAAAGGATGCCGGAAGCCCTGAGCCAGGTCCTCTCTCATCGTTGCAGAATGGCGGTCTGGAGTGGCCGGGCACCTCGTCCTTTCTGATGAGGATGTCACTTCTGAGATCCAGGGTCTGTGGAGGCGTCTGAATACCCTGCAGCATTACAAGGTGGGAGGGGTGGGAGCTGGAGGCCGGATAGGGTGGGCGAAGACGGACGGGAGCGTCACCAGCTGTGCTTGGCAGGTCCCGGACGGAGCAACGGTGGCCCTAGTCCCCTGCCTTACAAAGCATGTTCTTAGGGAAAACCAGGATTATGTCCCTGGAGAACGTGAGTACCCACCTCCTCCTCTTTGAGGGCACTAGTTTTACCCAGTCCTGGGTGGCAGGGAAAGTCCTTCAGATGGAGGGGAGGGCCTGTGTCTCTTTTTCTCAGAGGAGCCCCAGCCTGGTGCTCCTACTCCTGGGGGAGTTGGCTGGACTTGGCTTCCCAAGAGGTGGCAGTACCATGTGGGGGGCACCCAACTCTTACATCTTGGCACAGGGACCCCAATGCTGGAGGATGTAGATGAGGGGGGCATCCGGCCCTGGCACCTGGTAAAGCCAAGTGAGGAGCCAGAGCCTCCCAGGCCTCGGAGGGGCAGCCTTCGGGGTGGGGAGCGTGAGCGAGCCAAGGCCATTCCTGAGATCTACCTGACACGACTGTTGTCCATGAAGGTAGGGCCGGGCTATTATGAAGACCAGAGGACGTGGGGTGGGTGGTGTGGAGCCTGTACAAGGGAGTGGCCCCTGGTCTCCTTCCTGACTGGGCTCTGAGCTTCCTTGTCTTCCCGCAGGGTACACTGCAGAAGTTTGTGGATGACCTGTTCCAGGTGATTCTCAGCACCAGCCGCCCTGTACCACTGGCTGTGAAGTACTTCTTTGACTTGCTGGATGAACAGGCTCAGCAGCACGGCATCTCTGACCAGGATACTATTCACATCTGGAAGACCAACAGGTGTGGGAGGAGCAGGGCTCAGGACATACGTGAGGGTCTCCTGACTCCCCAGCATAGTTATTGGCCCCCTTCTCCCCAACTTGCAGCCTGCCGTTGAGGTTCTGGATCAACATCATCAAAAACCCACAGTTCGTGTTTGATGTGCAGACATCTGATAACATGGATGCAGTGCTCCTCGTCATTGCACAGACCTTCATGGATGCCTGCACCTTGGCCGACCACAAACTGGGCAGGGTGAGCAGGCTGGGATATGACAAGGGAGGATGGGGTTATCCAGGTGGCCCAAGTGGGTGTGGACAGTGTCAGGTGCACAGAGCTTCAGGCTCTTGTCATAGTTGGACAGGTGATGTTGGGGGGGGGACAGCCATTAACCTAAGGCATCCTCACACCAAAGTCTCTTCAGAAGGTGGCCATAGTCAGTCTCAAGGGATAAGAGGAGGGGAGGGGGTGTGGCACCTGTGTCAGCTCAGACTCATATAGTTGGGGTGGAGTGTGGTGACAGACTGTGACATACAGTCATGTGTAGCAGTACCACTTGATCAGGGCTCAGCATTAGGGCAAGCGGTAGCCACAGTAAGCAGTGCGATTTGGCAACGACTCCTGGCAGTTACCTGTAGGTGGCCTAGCCTGTGGTCCAGCAGTGGGCAGCTCAAGCCAACAAAGGTACAGGTGTGGATTAGCGGTGTGGGATATTGAAGGGTGAGGCAAGACTCCCAGGCCCCAGACGATGGTGAGCTCAGGTCTGGGGGGAGAGCCTGAGGAGTTTCAAGGAGTCACCAATGGTCCCTGGTGTGAAAGGAAGAGTCCGGGGAAGAGCCAGCAGCATGCTGGGGAGAGGCTGTGGGCAGAGCACCAGAGGTGGGACAATGTCCTAGGAGTCTGACATGGAGTCCCCGGGCCAGGGCCGTGGTGTAACGGCGCCTGCTGCCAAGTCTGATGACCTGGTTCGATCCCTGGGACCCATATGGTGTAAGAAGAGAACCAGCTCCTACAAGTTGTCCTCCACACATGCATACAAAAAAAATAAAATGTAAAAACAAACAAAAAAACAAGGAAGTAGGCTAGGGTGACCAATGATCCTGGTTTCTTGGTTGCTGGGAGGGTCCTGGCATGTGGGTCATTTAGTTAAACGGTCGGACCCCAGGTGCTGATCACGCTATTGAACTTTGACCCTTCCTTCCTCTCTGCTGCCCTCCTGCTGGTGTCTAGGATTCTCCCATCAACAAGCTTCTGTATGCCCGAGATATTCCCCGCTACAAACAGATGGTGGAAAGGTACCAGGGAGGGACTGGGTCTGGGGAGCGTGGGGGTATGTGTGCAGCTGAGGCCTAGGTAAGCCCTGGTGGCACCAAGGAAATGGTTTATTTAGCAGCTGTTGTCCCTGGCTTTCTGGCAGATACTATACAGACATCAGACAGACCGTCCCGGCCAGTGACCAAGAGATGAACTCGGTCCTAGCCGAGCTGTCCCGGGTAAGGCCTCCCCTTCCTACATCTCAACTATAGAAAAGCCCTTGTCACCTCTGTGATCTGACTGGGAGAGGACACACACCCTGCCACCATATGGACAGTGTGTCCCGGTGTTACTGCAAAAGGCCAGACCTCCTAGCATCTCAGAGTGAGCAGGGGTCTCGTTTTGATAGCTGTCACCTAATCTGATCTAAGCAGGTGCTTGTATAGTTGTAGCCCTTGGTAGGGTCTGTGGAGTAGGTGGGGGTCAGCTCTGGGCCTTCTGAGTCACCTGCCCATCCTGCCCACTGCTCTGCCACCATGTGGCACCTGTAGCTCCCACATGAGAACATTAGGAGCTGTGGACAGTGTTCCTTAAGTGGTTACAAGGACACCCGCACTACCAATGACAGCTGGGCTTTTGGGATACAGCTGTGTCAAGCCCTTCATGGGGGGGGTGCTTCTGCCCTGGATCCCCTAAGAGCTTCATGAGTTACTTAGGCCGAATCAGCATTACTGTCCAGAGAAAGAGGCTGAGTATCTGATGGAAGACTTTGGACTGGTCTCAGGACACATTTGAGTAAGATCAGCCAGTCCCACGACCCTGAAGTCACGTGGGATGAATGGGCGGGCTCTCTAGCTCTAGCCTCGCCTGGGAGAGGCAGGTGGGTTCCAGTGCAAACTCCAGCCCTGGAGTTTCTCCCTACGCGGAGGTCTTTGGCCTTGGCCTGAGCTGTAATCTTGGGCCCCTGCCCTATAGAGCGGCTTCCCACCACAGGACCCATTCTTTTTCAGCTCCCCTTCTCTGCTCTCATCCTTCTCTGGGGTCCTGGGTCTCTTTCCCTCCACTTCCTTCTCATTTCTCTCCCCTTTTATTTGCCGTCTTCCCCAGAACTACTCTGGTGACCTTGGGGCACGCGTGGCTCTGCACGAACTCTACAAGTATATCAACAAATACTATGACCAGGTGAGCCCACCCTGGACCCCGACTGCAAGGCTGACTGTGCTCTGAGTGGGCTCCATAGACTGCTTCAGTGATGCTGGGTCCTCTCTCCCTGTGCCCACAATTCCCCATCCTGGTTCTGTAGTACAGCTTCCAGGCATGGTAGTAGTTGGGGCTACCTAGAGAATTAGCTAGGGTCTAGAGATGGTGTGTGGGATGTGCTGGAAGACCACTTAGTTGCCATCCCTTGAAGATTCCAGGGTTGGCTGTGTCCCAGATATTACCACTTCTGTGGGTGCAGACTGGGCTGGGCTTCTGGAACCAAAGAATGAATGAAGTACAGCAAAGTCATGGAGGGGTTTTTCTGGGCCCTCTCTTGAGCAGGCCTGTTGTTCATCCTATGAGTTTCCACTAGAATCACCACATTTGTGTGGTATCAGTGATAAGCCTGACATTGTGCGAGTACAGGAGCCTGTGTCCTTCAGTGCCGTGGGAGCCCCAGCAGAGGTGATGCAGTCTCACACTGTGGGAGCGAGAGGGAGGCAGCCCTGTTTGAGGTTCTTTGGTTGTACTTTTGCCTGTCTGTCTCCCCTACCATATCCTCCTGGTCTCGGCACACGGACTCATGACACATACCGTTAGCTGGCAGGCAGGCAGTGGGGATGGCTGCAGCAGACCTGCGGGAAGGCCGGTGCGTGTGTAAGGCTGGCTTCTACACGAAATGAGCTGGGCAGGGAAAGAACGTTAAGTAATGAGTAAAGTATGTCAGTCTCCAACTGCCTGGTCTTTAGCATCTCTGTGTGGTGACGCTCTACTCTGTTCTCAACACTGAGACCTTCTCAAAAACAACCCTAGAAAAGCAAGCCATGGTGACTTTGTTCTGTTTTCTCCCTGACAGTAAGTGAAGTGATTAACTGGATTTCTCTGTACTTACCCCTGACCGCGTTACAGCCCATAGGCCTGCCGAAGTCCACCTGCAGTAATCTTGGGGTTCAGAGACGTCTCCCCTGATTCTGTTGCTTCTGTCTTCCAGATCATCACTGCCCTGGAGGAGGATGGCACTGCCCAGAAGATGCAGCTGGGCTACCGGCTCCAGCAGATCGCTGCTGCCGTAGAAAACAAGGTCACGGATCTATAGGGGACCAGGGCGTCCTGGCCTGCTGTATCTTAGCACCTCCTGGGCAGCCCTGGAATCTCAAGGGGGAGCCACCTTCGTAGATGCCTGTAGTGACTGACAAGCAGAGTTTAATGAAAGGTGGCTCCCAGTCTCCTGCTGGCTTCAGCCCCGTTGGGCCCACCTTGTAGGCCTGGGACCTAGTGGCTCAGTGGGTAGTGCCAGGCCTGCCCCAAGCCTGTTGACTCTGTGACATCCTTCCTGTGACGCCAGCCTGCAGGGAGCTGGGGACTTAGGGTTTCCAGAGAATGTCTGGTAGGGCCTCTGGGCCCCTGGGGACACTGTACTGTTCTGCACTGGCCCATGTCCCATCAGGAATCACAGCAGAAGAAAGAGAGCCCTCCCACTTCCTGTCCTCTTCACCCATCCTCCTGACCTCAGTTTAGCTTCCTCTGTCTTTGTTCCCTGTTGCCAATTGCAAGGCCTGAGAGGAAAAAGGAAAAAAAAAATGCCTTTCCAGGCTGCTGCTGCCTCAACAGGCATGGTGCCTCAGGCCCACCCTGTCTTCTGGGAGGCTGGTGGGGAGGGAGAGCAGTGGCCCACCCATGATGCAGCTCGTCGTGAAAGGATAACACATGGTGTGGAGTCTGACCGGGGACTCACCAACCCTTCTGCTAACTGGCAGCTGTTGGGGACATGGGCACAGTCACATTCTGAAGGGTCTCCCGACCCCTATGAAAGGCCTTACACCGTCAGGTGGCAGGCTCTGCTTCCTGGAAAAGAGAACGTGAAGCATGATGGGACTCAGGAGAGCTGGGGCCTGATGGGGAGGGCAGGTTCTCCACCTTCTGCAGGCTGTGCTCGTGTCTCCATTCATGGTCCATGGTTTTGAAAGGAACTGAGATAGTGTGGCATCTTTAAAGGTGACTGCAGGCACCGTGGGTATCAAGGGTCCCTGTCCATGGCCCTGTTTCCAGATTGCGGTCCATGTAAAGGTACCTTAAGGCAGGGGCTCAAAGCCAACCACCTGCACTTGCATGGCATTTTCCTGTTTGAAGTTGCTGGTGACAAGACCAATGTACTGAGGTGTCTGTAGCTGCTTGGATCAGCAGCGCTGGAGGTGGAAAATGCCCTAGGCCTCACTAGGTGAGGGCTTTAGTGTCCTCAGAGAGCTCCCCCTTGGCCAGCCACCTTTGGGGTCTTCCCTGAAGGTTTGAAGAGATGGGCTGATACATTTCCAAGAGGAGGCCTTCTTTGTCATCTCCAAAGTCCTTGTCCTCAAGAGAGCAGGAGCCATGTCGGTTTTCACTCCAGCGGTAACCACAGCTGCTATTTCTGTCAGCTCTAACATCCCATCTTGCCCATGCCGGCCCAATGTGGAGCCACAGTCAGATGGAGTCAGCAGTCAGGTCCTCATTTGGGAGCATGTGAACCTCAGTACTAATAATAGCTGTCTTAGTCCAGATTCTGTCCTCACTCAGAATGTCTCTGCCTCTCCCAGGGCTGACCATGGGGTTGCCAGGGGAATGAGGTCTTGGCTAGACTTCAGACAGGCCCACGGAGGGAGGCAGCTTGAATCAACATGGGGAGAGAGCTGCACCTCTGCTCCAGGCTTGCTTCTGCGGTCTTTGGGAGTCCTTTGGGAGGCGGGGGTTCCTGGGGAGGAAGGCCGAGTACCTGCATGCTTGGGCGTGCACTCACGGGAAGGGCGAGTCCTGAAGATGCTCTGAATCACTCATGTCTCAGCCTCACAGAACACTGTGATAAAAGATGTCGTGAAAATAAAACCTTACCACATACGATAGGAAGCTAAGTCTTCACTCAAACACCATGGCTAAGAATGGCTGTGCCAGTGCCAACAGGACTTGGCAATGGCTCACTTGGGTCGAAGCCGGTTTTAGTTTGGTCCATCTTCTCCCTTTCTCTCCAAGTTCGCAAAGGTGTGCCCTCATTGTTTTTCGCGGACTCGTTAGTGCACAAAGGCCCTCTGTATCTCACTTTCCCTACCAGTTTAAATATTGGAGTCCTTGTCCAGATTTTACGTAGATTTATTTATTTATTTATCTTCTCTGCTACAGAGATTTATTTTTAATTCTTTAAGACAGGGGTTCACTGTTTCTCTCTGGCTGCCGTGGAACTTGCTATGTAGACCAGCCTGGCCTTGAACTCAGTCGTACTGCCTCTGGAGCTGGACTAAAGGTGTACATCACCACACCCATCTTATATATGTGTATGTATGTATATATTTTAACATAAGAATGGTGCTTGCTGCTGTAACATCGGGATTTGTACTGATGAGCACCGAGGTCACTTTGGAGGTCACCTTGAACCTTGAAAGGGGACAAAAGTATAGGAGACCTTTGACTGATATCCAGTCTAGACTGTGCTGGGCCACAGCACAGACACACCTTGTCTTTCTCCTGGGCAGCAGTGCCCACTAGTGCCTGTGTCACCAGGATCCTGCAGGAGAACACACTGAAAAGCACACCCCTACCCCACACCCACCCCCGGTCTGCTAAGGCAGGGGTTCATGGCTTCATTTTTCAGGATTCTGTGTCAGAGATAAAGGGCTGGAAAGATGACAGTGGTTACCAACACTTGCTCTTTCAGAGGACCTGAGTTCAGTCCCCGGGCACCCACATTAGGTGGCTACCACTTTAATTCCATTTCCCGGGGATCTGATGCCCTCTTCTGGCCTCTGTGGGTACTTTGCTCACACTTTCCCATGACTACAAGTCTTGATAAATTCTCCTATCTGCATGTAGATTCTCTTAGGAAGGGTCTCGTCCTAAGTTAGCCTGTTTTTCACGGTGTTGCTCCCGCCTCAGACCCCTGAGTACAGAGATGGCAGCTCAGTGCCACCGGGCCCGGCTGGATCTCAGAAGCTTTCTGCTCAGCAGTGAAGAGCACCTACTGCTCTTGCAGGCGACCCAGGCTTTATTCCCAGCGCACACGTGGTAGCCCTCAACTGTAACTCCAGCCCCGGGAGAGCCAGCGTTATATTCTGGCTACTGTGGGCACCAGGCATGCACATAGGCAAAGCTCATTATTTTTGTTTTGTTTGTTTTTCAAGACAGGGTTTCTTTGTGTAGCCCTGTTGTTCGGGAACTCGGAGATCCGCCTGCCTCTGCCTCCTTCCAAGTTCAAGGCCAGCCTGGTCTACACAGTTAATTCCAAACCAGTCAACGGTAGACAGGGATCTTTACAAAAAAAAAGGATAGTTTATCCTATTCCAGAACTTACCAGAAATTGAAGGAAAAGGTATCTGTGTGATGTTTGAAAGAAAATTTCTTCCTTGGCTGCAAGATGGTTGGGGGAGGCAGAAGTGCTTGGATTATCTGGCTGACCTGTTCCTGAGACCTATGGGCTGTCTGCCCCACAGAGAACCTGCGGAAATAGGAATGTGCCGTCCCATGGCTGGTGTCTGGCTTCATACTGCCATCTTCTGGCCATAGTGTAGAATTGAGATGGCTGTGTAGTTACAAGTACTTAACTGTTCTTCCAGAGTAGTTTGGTCCTCAGTGCCCATATTAGGTGGCTTACAACCGCCTGTAACTGCAGCTCCAGGAGATGTGACACCTCTGGCCTCTGGGAGCACCTGAGTTCAGGTATACGTGTGGACACAAACATCTACACATAATCACAGTGGACTCTAGTGCGGAAGCCAAGCTCTAAAATCTAGGTGGAGAGTGAGCTACATTTCGGGACAGAAAATGATCCTGTAGCAGTGAGTGGCCAGTAGAAAACCGCTGTGGCTGTTCCCAGCAGTGGTAGTGATCGTACGTTGGTGGAAGGGTGGGAAAAGAGAAGGGGTCGCCGCTGCTTCAGCTATCTATTTGTCACGGCTGTGGTGGGCAGGGAAGCTGACACCATGCTCTTGGCTCAGGCTTGTGGCTTGGTAGGTTGGTGATCCCAGGATGCTTCGCTGCCACGGTGAATATTTGCTACCAGGAGGAGGATTCAAGCCCCTCTTGCTTGAACCTTTCCTCCACTCCAGACTTTGCTGCCTTCCCAGACATAAGGCCCATGCCCTGCCATGGGAGGTAAGAGACCCAGGTTCTAATTTCACTTCCCTGAGTGGCTGGATATCTTCAGAGAAGGGAAGCAGCATTCTGGCGCATGGTGGGGGCCGTCCTGTGTTGAGTGACATCTTAAGCTGGCATCTGGAAGGGTTTAGTGACGAAACAACTACTAGATTGGTCAGGTCCAGGCAGGGCATTGGCGGTAAGTACCAGGAAAGAGGACAGTTTGTCCAGAGCCAACTTCACAGATGGCGGGCGTTAGGGAGGGGGTGTGAATTGCAGCTTTCTCAGTCCAGGTCTCCTCACCAGAGGTGGAGGAGCTGTCCCCAGCCTTGAGCTTGAAGGGACAAAAACAGGCATCTGGGGCGAGTGGGAAACTGCAGCTAAAGGGGCAATGGACAGACACTGCATCTACCACAGCTGCAGGGGCAATGCGCTGGCACTGCATCTACTGCAGGTGGTCGTGACAGAAGGATGCTCTTCCCACTTGCCAGACTTCTTTCAGATTGTCTGAGGGCAGCTCTGCAGTGCAGAGCAGAGTGGAAAGCAATAGAAAAGACAAATGACGGAACCGACATGAGCACCTTTCACGCTAACTCTGTAAGTGACCAGCAGGGTCTCTGTGCAAGACTGTTTCCAGCCATAGCAAGAGTTGACCCCAAGTCTCCTGGTTTTTAGGACCCTCTCCCCCATGTCCTGGTTCTCCTTGGGAGGAGCCACACAGTCTACCTGGAGGACCTAAGAAATTTCAGCGTTCAGAGCTGGCGGTGCTCCCATGCTGTCTCTCCAGGCTGTGATCCAAGGACAACAGCAAGCTTCCGGCTGCGGAAAACAGGTTCTCAGTCTATAGCTTCATCAGTGGGTCAAAGGCACAGGCCACCCCAGAGATGTGAAAGCCAGTATACCTGCTTGCCTCACTCCCCACTGAGGTACATGCCGACATTTAGAGTCCCATGTATAGTGCCACTTCCTCCCAGCCTCACCCAGGCTCCTCATTGTGTTTGAATGTAACAGCACACATGTGATATGTGCATGTGCTCATAGATCAGACAGAAGCTCTTCCCTGGAGGAAGGGAGCCCTGGTAGAAAGCCCCATGGACTGAAAGCATATGAACTGGGCTTTCACCTGGAAGTGACCACTTCCAGACTACGCGGCCTCAGCCCCTGCTTCTGTAAGTCATGCCCTAACCACCTGCCAGAGAAGTCACCGTGGGAAAGCTTTTGCTGCAAGGGCAGAACCCAGGTCCTCTCCAGGTTCTCCTTGTCAAGAGGCCAGACCTAGCTGGCTGATCCACTCCACACAGGTTTCTCGGAAGATGAGGAAGGGGAGGGAGCCCTCCTAAGGTTGCCACATCAATCACATGGAAGGGCAGAAACTGAGACCTGGGTCCTCGTTGAGATTCAATGTCCCCACACATACTACGCAGGGAGCCCTTCCGTCCTTAGGACTTTTCTGTCATAAGCTGAGTTTGTAACTCAAACAGAACATTAAAATCTAATTCTTTCTCTCTCCTCCTCCTTCCTCTCAGTATGCCCAGCTTCATATTTAACTCCACCTGGCCTTTTCTTCCACAGTAATCAGGTGAAGTGGGTTTTTGGTTTTCAAGACTGGGTTTCTCTGTGTATATCCCCGGCTGTCCTGGAACACATGCTGTAGGCCAGGCTGGCTTTGAACACAAAGATCCACCTGCCTCTGCCTCCAAAGTAGTGGAACTAAAGGCGTGTGCCACCACTATGTGTTTGCAGGGCTGGAACAGGCCTCTGGACAGCTACCTGCTCTAGTCTGTCCACTATGTAATATGCCAGGAACTCTGCACAACTAATCAGTAAGGACATCCTGAAGAAATAGTCATTTGGACAAAAACAATTACTGTTTTTCTTGAGATTTGCAGAACTGAAAAACATCTGTGACCAGTAATGAGGTCAGGTCTGCATACCTGGTCACCGACATCACCCATGAGAAGGTGCCACCCTGTCTCCAGTTACCTGTTTCTAGAAAATAATCCAGTTCTGGCAGCATTGTCCTCTGTCATTTTGTGAACAGCTAGCTCATCAATAAAATTCTATGTCATGTACCACCTTGTCCCTTGCCTGGTTGGCTTTTTCAGGCTCTAAGCAGAATTCATCACCGTGCTCATGTGGTCAGAGGGAGTCAGTTCTCTTCAACCATGTGGGTCCTATCAAAAACAGGTCATCAGGCATCTCAGTGGGCCCCTTCTGCCCTTTTAAAAAGCAAAGAAGGGGGCAGCACCCACAGTGGGATGGTCCCTCCCACATCAATCATCAATCAAGAAAATGCCTTACAGTCTTCCCTACAGGCCAGCATGACAGAGGCATTTTCTCAGTTGAGGGACTCTTCCCCAGGTAACTCTAGCTTATATAAAGTTGACAAACTAAGGTAATAGCTAACTGCAGATACCATTTCTAGGTCCTGCAAGTGCA
>PVIU01015560.1:0-47826 GCA_004026605.1 Ondatra zibethicus
CCCGGTCCCCTCCCACTACCCCCCACCCCTCCTCCCTCCCCCTTCTTCCTTGAAAGAGAATGTGGCGGCGAAAGTTGGCAGATGGAGAACCCACAAACAATGACACCAGGACCTATCTCTTCTGCATGTATTAACTTTTTGAGAACCGAGTCTTTTTGAATGCACTCCTTCCTAGGCCAGGAGGGATGGGGGTGGGCCTTGGACTTCTAACAAAGTAATTTTTTGAGGGTGTTCACGACAACCTTTCAGGGGGGCATGGTCTCTCAAACCCATATTGGTCTAGAAGCAATCCATAGGTTCTCATCTTCTGTGAAAACAAAGGAAGAACCTCTTTTCCCAAGCAACATATCCTTAGACCCAAATTTGGAAGTCATAATGCCTTTATAATGTACATGCTGGTTTAGCTTAGCAGCCAATACAATGAAATGTCTCTCTGTACTTAGCTCCTTCACAGTCAAAAATTTCCAAGAAAACACAATAATACACAGAATCCAGACTCTCTGTGAATTTTACGTGGCTTATTTTTCTTTACTCCCTTTCGTCTATGACTATCTGTACTCTGTCTCTTTAAAGACTTTACCCTTTTTTAAAAGCATTAACTTTATCTTATGACTCTCTGTACTCTTTACCTTCTCTCTTCCAAGCCTACATACATTTATCCAACACTGTGACCCATTTAGAGGTCTTTTATGTCTGAATCTGTCCTATTGTGACTCTATAATTCTTTACTGTCCAGGAGTACTTCTTAAAATGCTAAGCGCCTCTTAAAAACTTAAGCTGTGTCATTGCTCGGGTAATATACGTCAGTGCCTGCTTGTGCCACCCAGACCAGCCTGGTGGAGCTTCTCATGCCTCTGAGCCATGCACACTGCCACAGTTCCAGACACATAGCCAGTCCAAATTGCCATCAAGCAAGCCACATGCAGCACGATGCTCACAAACCCCATCCAAATGCTTGGTCTCCCTAAAGAGCCAGAGGGCACGCTGGTGGCATAGCCCAGAAAGCCGGTATTTCAAAACCCACCACTTTTATCCTGCTGCCGCTGCTGAGTCAAAAAATCTCTCTGTGGCACACCACCAGCAAACAGCAAAAAGCTGGGTCAAACTCTTTCTCTCTCTCTCTCTCTCTCTCTCTCTCTCCATATATATATATATATATATATATATATATATATATATATATATATATAGTCTACAATTCCCTTTTCAAGCCCTCTCAGGTTTTAAATGGATTTAGTTGACCATGTTGGGCACCAGTTGTTACAGGGAGAGGGCCGCTTGTTTGTTCCTGCCGCCCAACTAGCTTACACCCAAAATAACCACACAGAAACTGTATTAATTAAAACACTGCTTGGCCATTAGCTCTAACTTCTTATTGACTAACTCTTACATATTAGTTTAACCCATCTCCATTAATCTGTGTATTGCCAAGTGGCAGTGGCTTACTGGAGATTCTAACAGGCATCCATATCCGGCAGAGGAACCATGGCTTCTCTTGACTCTGCTTTCTTCCTCCCAGCATTCAGTTCTGTCTTCCCCATCTACCTAAGTTCTGCCCTATCAAAAGGCCAAGGCAGTTTTTTTTATTCATTAACCAATGAAAGCAAGATACAAACAGAAGAAACTCCTACACCAAATCATCAATAATTTTTAAAAGATAATGTTGAAAAGCTACAAAATTGAAAACTGTGACCTTCTTAACCATAGGCTTCTACAGTGTCAGGCATGCATTTCCTCCCATGCAATAGGCCTCAAATCCAATTAGGAAGTGAAAAGTTACCCCCAAAACATTCATGCCACTATTGCACCAGCAATCCAATATCGTAACAGGTTAGGTTCAGAGCATGGTATGATCATTGGTGACTTCTTCCCCAGCAACCTGCCTAACATGATTAACTATAATTGCAAGCCAGAAGAAGAAGCTTCCAGCTGTTGCAGCTTGGTTTCACTCTGTCCTATATCCAGCATGTGTAATGTCTGCAGCAACAGGCTCTTACTGTCTACTTCCGGGAGTGCCTAAGAGCAACGGCAACAGCCTATGCTGTTTGCAGAAGCCTCTGAGGGCTCCCTAGACAACACCTCCTAGGAGGTATCCTATGTCTGGCATTGGAATTTGGGTTGAGATGTGACTTTTGGTAGCATCATTTCCTTTATGAAGATAACAGATGCTGGCGAGGATGTAAAAAAGGAGGAGCCCTCATTCACTGTTGATTGGAGGGTAACCTGGAATAGTAACTTTGGCCATAGTGGGGAGGTACTCAAAAAGTTAAAAACAGGTGTGCCATATGACCCAGTTACACCACTCTCAGACAGATAGCCAGAGGGCTCTTCCCTATGGCAGAGATTCTTGCGCATTCACATTCGTTCCTGCTCTCTTCACAGTATCTAGTTTACTGGACTCAGCCGTGAAGTCAATCCACTGATGAGCAGAGAAAGAAAATGTGAAACTCCATGCAGCTATAAACAAAAGTTGGCATCATGAAATTTACAGGAAAATAGACAAGCTGGAAAATATTCCACTGAGTGGAGTGACCCAGGACTAGAGAGACAATCACACTATGTTCTTTCTCACGGGTAGACCTTAGACCCGAAATTTGAGATTGCTGTGATTAAGTTGGAGTGAGTGCCTTAAATGACAAATGACATGTAACAAGAAAGAACTCTGGAGGGGAGTGGGTGATGGTAAACACATGCAAGGTGAAAACAGAAGAGAAGAATCTTGGAGGAGGAAAGGTTTGAAGGTTTGAAGCAGGTGAGTTGGGGGTAGGGGAAAGGTGGAGTAGTAGGAGGGCCAACAGAAACTAAGAGTGGATGAAGGGGCCATGTGGAAATCCATTAAAAGCATGATTCCCCCCCCCAGTGGAGTTTGTATTTGGATTTACAAACAACAACAGAAACAAATACTAAGATTATGTGTTCAGAGCTTGAGAAATGACTCAGTCATTAATATGAAAGACAAGCTTCAACTTTAAATCATTGTAATTTTGTCTTACTCAGATATTATGATAAAATAAGCATTCATTTTTCCCTTTTAAATTCTGTGCTCTTTCTCACAGCCAAGAATGTATCCCCAACTCAGTAAGTTATCTTGTCTCCAACAGGATGATGTCTATGCCATCCTACAGATGCTATCCTACCCTATCCTATGAATGATAAGCTATAAAGATGAAAGGAGCCAGGTCCCTAAATGACAGTTCTAGATTCACTTTTATTAACTTTTAAATTATTATTTAAAAATGAAATGTTTATATAAGTCAAACTTTGTTCTGATTCCTGTTACTCATAGCTGAATAAAATCTTATCTGGTACATTAAACATGTAAACCCCAAACAGGCCTAGCACTATCTAATTTATTTAATACCCCTCAAAAAAAAAAGGTCAGATAGGGAAAAACACATATTTGTCCTATCTATGAACTAAAGACAGAAACCAAACTGTCATGGGTCTTAAATCTGAAAATACAAATGGCTGGGACAGCTGGATGGACACAGCTGAAGAACAAATTAAGTAATGAGACAAAATCCTTCTTGGTGGCAATGAAGCAGAACACCAAGCCTGAACACAGCTGTGCCGGTCCCCTCAGCTGTAATGTCACATCACCTTAGCTGAGGTGGCTTAGGGAAATGTGTTGCCACTGTTGTGGGCTAAACATCGGAATGAGGTGTTGACAGGCGGGTCCCTTCTGCAGGCCGTCAGGGAGACTCTTGGTGGTCTCCTGTCTGGCTTCTGTTTGCTGGCAACCACAGACCTTCCCTAGCTTGTAGCTACGCTGCTCTGATCCGTGTTTTCGTGTTCACACGGCTCTCTCTCTCCCTGTATGGGGTCGACACTCCGGCTCTCCTTTGTATATGAGCAGCTGATCTTGCCATGATCATGAAAGAATTAAAAAATAAAAGAAATAAAGTCAAAGTTAGGTACCCTCCTAGTCAGTCAAGGACCAAAAGATAAAGGGGAGCAACAGATGGGCACCATGACCCATGACTCACCAGCTAGCCCACCCGGGATAGCCAAAATAGGAGTGATAAAGAAGGGCAGTAAGACCCTGCCAAATACAGTGTCCTCGTCATGTCTGTTTTTGTGAAATCCAAAGTGAAACAAATCACTGCACCCCAAAATAACCCTATGCTCTATATGAATTAACCAATGAAATACTTGTTGCTGGGTACCCTAAAGCTGCCTGCCCCAAAATCCTATATAAACTGCTTTGTTCTCTGAGCCCGGCAACCCGATTGCTGCAGCATCCGCAGGCCTGTGTAACCAACTAATAAACGCCTCTTGCTTGTGCAGCCGAAGTCGACTGGAGTCTTCTCTTGGTGGGGAGCGTCTGCTGGAGGGTCTCCCCTTACCGGGGGTCTCTTCAATCAGAGGAAGTCAGGAGAGCAGCATCCTCCGGCAGTCAACTCCCGACAGCGTTCATAGCTCTTCACACTCCGAACTAGCTCCCTAAGAGTGAAAGAAGGTAGATGTGGCCGCAGTGCCTAGCTCCCTTTAGTCTAATGAACAAAACAACACGTTAAAGAAAGGAGTGTCGCGGTTTGGGGCCATCCATCTACCTCAGCAGCAGGCAGCGCATAGCCATGTGGTCGTTAGTCTTGGCTATACGCTGCGCCATTCTTGGTAGGATGCGGGCTCAAGGTTCAGTACTACCGCATTCCATCCCCTGGCTACCCCTGACCAAGGAAGCATAACACCAAGAAAACCTTTTCTTGGGGGAAGAGAACTGCCAAGCCCAGAATGGAGATCAAGGCTGCTCTCTTCCTGGTGAGGAGCAGAACCAGAGAGAATCCCACAGTACCTAACCACAGTGCAGGGACTGTAAAAGAGGGCTAGGCCCACTCCGGCCTGAGGTGAAAGCTTGCGGAATAGAGCACTCTAGGAGCACTCTAACAGTTCGTTCTGGGCAATATGGGAGCAACAATTCAACACTTGCAGATTTGGGGAAACCGGAGCTTAAGTTCCCCTCTAGTGCTGAAACTGCAAAAACACCAACAGCAGCGCAGGTGAACTGTTTAGAAAACGTCAGCTCTGGCTGCAGCCCTGGGTGGGATCTGATTAGTTCCAGCCAGTCAGAGCCACCCCACCCTCCTACTGGGAGATGGCTCAGACCTAAGTACCTACACATTCCAGCTGAGACACAAGAACGTTTTCATGAGTCTGGAAGACGGTCTTCCTTGTTCTCTTGGGACGCCTGTCTTCCTCTCGTTGGACGTGCGTAGGAAAACAGATCTGACCCGTTTCTTCGCAATCGCCCACAGCACCAGAACCAGGTAAGATGAAACCTGATCCCCATGCCTTTGACAACCAGGGCTCTGCAGGATGATCGAGGGCTGCTGAAGGACACCTGGGGAGCTGTGGCAGATCTCCCGGTGGTGGCAGAGGCTGGTACAATGCTGGGCACATGGTAGGCAGGTGTATCTAATGCAGTCTGTGGGTTCCCCATGTCACTGACACTTTCTAGAGGGGGATGAGAGGATCAAGTCTGATGTCCAAATCCAGCTCAGCACCCGTGTAATGGGCCCCCAGACTCCCCTGTTTATGCTCTGCCTTGGGGTACATTCACACTACAAAGCTAAGTGCTATGACCTTCTGTCCACTGACAGTGCCAATCCCTCCTGAGAAACCCCAGCGAAAGTCTGCAAAGGGGGTTGACTGTGTCTGTCTTGGTCTTTGTCTGATGGTCAGCAGGTCTTTGACAGAGATGTCCCCTGTGCCTGTGACTGATGGATAGCAGGGCTGCTTTTGTTACCCATAGCAGGGCTGTTGTCAAGATGAAATGAGCGGGTATCTTCGGTGATGGAGAGTATCACGGGGTGAGCGGTAGTTTTTAGCCCACACTTGCTGCCTCTCATCACTCGCTCAGCCCGGACCCACTGGCTGCTTCCCACACTGCTCAGGTTTGCTATCCCACTGCGCCTGCAGCTCACATTTAGCTTGCTGGTTTCTTTAAGTTGCCTGCTCCAGGATGCACCATTCACAGGCCTGGACCTTAATCATTGTCAACTGGACCATGTGGCAATTAGCAAACTACTTATTTAGACTCCATTTCCTGCTGAGAAGAGCTGCAGTCTCGCTGCAAACAGGGCGTGGATACAGGCAACAACGATTACCATCATTTATGTGTGCAATCTACATTAGTCTTTATGCTCTCTTAACCTGGTTTAATTATCAAACATTTAAAGTAATATAAACAAGACTTTACTCCCCCAACACACACACACACCTTTTGAAATGCAAACCTTTATTAAATGGAAGCCTTTTAAAACACATTCTGTGGGCTAGAGACATGTCTTCACCGTTAAGAGCACTGGCTGCGCTTCCAGAGAACCCAGGGTCTCAATTTAAAGTACCCACATGACAATTCATTGCCATCTGCAACTCCAGTTCCAGGGATCTGACACTCTCTTGTGGCCTGCACATGTACTAGACACGCATGGGGTGCACAGACAAACATACATACAAAACACCATACACATAAAATAAAATAAAAATTCAGAAAATAGATAGCATATTATGATGGTCAGTTGTTTTTTTTTCTTCTTCTTCGTTTTCAACTTGACACAAGCTAAAGGCATCTTTGGAAGACAGAACCTAAATTGAGGGACTGCCTCCATCAGATTGGCCTGTAGACAAGTGTGTGGCGGCATTTTCTTGATTAATGATGGATGTGGGAGGGCCCAGCTCATTGTGGGCAGGGCCATTCCTGGGCATATGGTACTGGGTTATACAAAAAAGCAGGCTGAGCAAGCCAGGAAGTACCAGGCCTCCATTGTCTCAGCTTCAGTTCCTGCCCCAACGTCTCTCCATGACGAACTGCTGTAAAGTGGGAGCTGCAGGGTGAAATGAGCCATTTCTCCCTCAAGCTGCTTTCGGTCACGATGTTTATCGCCACAACAGAAAGTAAACGAGAATATATGTAAATTATTTTGCTCTTAGGGAAAAGATGCATTGATTCTTAGCATGATGATATCTAAAACAAAAATAATAACAAACACATAGAAGACACTTAGGATAGATCAGGATGGCTTCCAAGCAGTTAATTACAGCAAGTTTTTAATCCATATGAGGTTCTATAGCACATGCATTAATTAAAATAGCATAGAAGATATTTTCCTCATTCTATAGGTAAAACTGCAACACAGAGAGGCCAAAGTCTTGCTTCAGCAGTAGGTGGTAGAGCTGGGGTTTGGGTCCCGGCAATATGGCTCCGGGGTTTATGGATATGCCCGTTACACTATGCTGTCTCTAGGGATCGTGTGCAGGCTGTGGAAGGTCTGTCTCTGGGTAAACATTCGATACAAAGTCTGGACCATTCAGTCACATTTCAGTCTATCCTTAATGTTCTACCCCATGGTAGGTCAAACACAGCTCAAATGGCTCATACTCAGGTCCAAAATACATAAATAAGGGCAAAATTGGGTTGGGTTTATGAAGGAGAGAGCTCTGAGGAGAAACATTAAAAAAAGCAAATTCACAGAGGAGATGTATCTGATCTTCTACTATCTAGAGACACAACCCCCATGTGAGGCGCCCAGTGGGAGAACAATCTGAGCCTTGCCTGTGCCTTTGTGGGGGACTCAGGGGTCCCTGTGAAGAAACATTGCAAGAAAAAAGACTTCAACCAGACCTGGCTCACAATGACGTCCACATGAAATAATAGCACTACCATACCACAGCCCCTCTACAGGATGCCTCAGAAAGCAGTGGTGAGGACACCTTCCATGGGCAGATTTCAAAGCAGGGTGTCTGCAGAGGTGGCCTGAGGTACGAATTAAACAGGGGTATCAACTAATGGTTTGGCTGGTTTCTTATAGGCCTAAAGGCAACAAGTCTAAAGTCTGGATTGCAAAGGTAAAGCCATGGGGCTAACACAGGTGCTGTTCTTCAAATGAAGCTCACAGAAAATTACCTGCTGCAGAGAGGGAGCCCAGCCCAATGGACCGGATGATGAATCTTAAGGATGCCAGCCAGTCTCTGCCCATGACTCCAGATGGCACAACAACTCCCGAGCCATGTGTCTCCAGTGTCAAGGATGGTGGCTCTGAATGGCCAGCACATTGGTCCCCTTCCATCAAGTCTAATCCAATCAGTGTCACTGCTGAGTGCTCAACCACTCCAGTTACACAGACCAATGTGGAGCCCTCAGTATTGTACAGTCCCCCCTTACAGCGACAGCATTGGTCTTTGTAAAAATCAATACTGCTTTATACCACATTCCCTTCCTGCTTGCCTCTGTCACATCTGGTATCAGAAGACATATAAGATGTGGAATGTCAATCCCACACAAGAAGTTCACTTTAAGATAAAAGTGTCATAGCAGTGAACATGTGATCACAGGATGCTACAGTCCTACTGGGTACCCCATGACCAGAATCAGCCAGGCTAACAGAACAATGAGAGGACCTATAATGTTTATATTGTGTTGGTTATTCTAAGCAACGTAGAGATGATCTAAGTATACGGAAAGATGTTTAAGCTATATATAAATATTTCACCAACCAAGGGGCTTCTTATACATCTTCTAGTTGAAGTATCCTCAAGAAGTAGTGGGACCAACACCTCAATGATACAGACAGACCATTGTGTCCCGTACTCATGAACTGATTCTAAGGCACCACTGTTAGAACCCCTTTTATCAATGACGTCCTTTGAGTTTGTGGGAATGAAAAAGAGCAGAATACCACTGTATTCAATTTGGCCGGTTTCCTTAAGTCTAGAACCTGTTATGTAATGCTGGGTGATTCGTTGAACCTCTTTGAGTCTCATTGCCCAACCTGTTATCAACAAGGTCTCCATGTAATTAAAGATGAGCTCCCAGGGAAGACAGCTAGAGACCTGTGACAATTGGACAATTTACATGATGTCCCAGGTTTCGGTTCACTCGCGTGTGAAATGGAAATAGGTATGCAGCCTCCATCACAGGCTTTCTTTGGGAATTTGGTTGATTCAATTATGCACAGTACTCATAAAGTTATTTTTGGTTTTGTTTGTTTGTTTTGTGTTGTTTTGGGTTTTGAGATAGGATTACTCTGTGTAACTCTGACGTCCTGGAACTCTCTATAGATGAGGCTTGGCCTCAGACTCAAAGATTCACCAGCCTCTGCCTCCCAAGTGCTGGATTTAAAGGCAAAGGCCACGATGCCAGGCTTATCTGTAAAGCCCTTAATCTATCATTATCACCTCTGGAAAAAAAAAAGCAACTCCTCTTCACCCGCCCCCAAAAAATAATGGTTGTAAAGATTAGCTGTCTTCTCCAGGTAACTGTCGTCATGGTCTGGATTGGGTCTGCACACCTGGACTCTTAAAAGCATGGCATAACAATAGAGGGTTTTCCCCTCCCCACTGGGGAGAAACATTATCATTTGCGTTTGATTGTTTTTCCCTCCCATGATAGGAGAAGACTTCACTGTCCAGATGGCAGCCCCTCCTGCCCCTGCCCCACAGGCAGCCACTTCTCCGCTCTTCTCCACCCCTTGCTTTCTCTTGCCCTGGCAGAAGACGGAAACTCGCAGTCAAGGCTGCTTCCAAGCCTTACTCAAGTACTAACCTGAAATAAGTTACCTGAAGTCCCCAATCTGAGGAGGGGCTCTTGGCTAAGAAAGGGAGGACAGATTCATACCAAATGACTTCGTTTTGGTTGACAATTGATCTAATGTCACCCCTTTATGAAATAATGAAGAAATAAAAATAAATGGACTTGGAAATACTGCCAGCATGAGGAAGATGTTATAGATTGGTGTGTAAAGCACGAGGCTATTACACTCACCAAGAAATCCATTGCTAGTGACATGAGTGACAACAGACACCTATCCCTCCAGCAGCTGGCTGTCCCAGGCTCAGCTCAGAGGACAGATCCAGGTTCTCGGGCAATATCCTAAGAACAGCTCTCTTTCCTTTGTACTGGAGTTGGGCCTCAGCATATCTGAATAACCAAAAACAAAAGCATAGGAAGACTGCTGGGATCCAAGGCCATAATGAGGCAGCAGATACAGCCTCATGGCAACAGAAGCAAACACCAGAGTCTACACTGACCCCATTCAGTGCCCATTACCGCACTGATCTCATTCTGAATGCCTCCACAGGTATTCTTCTCCCAAGATGTCCCCCTTTGGAGATTTATAATTGCCACGAAGCACCATAATTCATACAATTAATGGTTTATTCCAGACACCACACTGATTGCCGCTGTTCAGCTGGATTAAAGGTTGCCTGTTACAGAGAGACTTTGCAGCAATCTCTCCAGTTAATTATCATTTTTGAACACTCGCCGGGAAGTCAACATCAACAGACGCTGCTGGGTAATTGCCATTGTTTACGGCAAATTGCAAGGTGCCGGTCGCTATGATCACAGCCATCATCGTCATCGCTCTCGATATGGGTTGAACGCCCACTTGAGTGCACGCCACTCCACTAAGCACTTCAGCGTGTCCTGCAGCACAGCCTGACAAAGAAAGCCAATCACAAAAATAGCACACCACACTTACGCTGCCGTTCTAATGTAGTTTCGCGATGTGCTAATATCTTCGCTCGGTTTTGAAAACCCAGTGGCAGGGAATCACAGGCATCAGTAAAGTAACCCTTTGCTGGGGAACATCTCTTTTGGTGTCTGACACAAGTAGGCTCTCCCAATATCTACTGAATAAATAAAAATGTAACTCAAGTCTATAGCAAAAATATCCAGTGAGAGCTGAAGCAATGGATCGAAAAAGAGAAACAAATAAAAAAAATAGCTTAAAACTGTCCTTTCTCAAAAAACTGTTTATTTTTAATAATGTGTATGCTTGCATGTGGTTATGTGAGCATGAATGCAAGTGTCTATGGAGGTCAAAGGCATCAGATCTCCTGGAGCTGGAGTTACAGGTGGTTTTAAGCCCCCTAACATGAATACTGAGAACTGAATTCAGGTCCTCTGCAAGAAAGGTACACTCTCATAGCCACTAAGCAATCTCTCCAGCCCCAGTTTGGGTCTCTTGTGTGATGACTAGAGATGTAGGCTCCTCATCTACTCAACATTGAATCCAAGAGAAACGATCACCTTTTTTTCAATAAAGAAGAAAAGAAGGAGAGGAAGAAGAAGAGAACCATTGTTCTAGGGTTAGCCTAGGGTCACCTGATGTGGGGGGGGGAGTGTCAACTGAGTAATTGTCTTTGTGATGGGCTGTGGACATGTCTACAGGGATGGTCTTGATTTTTAACTGATGTAGGAGGGTTCAGTCACTGCAGGTAGACCCAAAACTATACCAGAAAGCTGGCTGAGCATGATCCAGAGAGTGAACGAGCAAGCTCCATTCCTCCACCGTTCCTGTCTGAGTTCCTGCCCATATTTCCCTCAATGATGGACAGTGACCCAGGAAAGCAATCCAAATAGCACAGGTTTCTTCCCTGAAGTTGCTCTTGGTTAGAGTGAAAGGAAACCAGAACCAGCATAATTTCATAAGGTTATGAAAGGGGCCTAGTCATTGGCTTATGTGATAGCGGCTGGGTAGTCTGGTAGAATCTTGGAAGAAGGCGGGCCAGTGGCATCGCATTGGGAATGTGAAGGTTTAGAAAGCTTCCTGGGAGTTGCTGTGTGAGTCCACACTGCAAGGCTGAAGAAGCTGGAGTCTGGTGTCTCCAGGCAGTGACAGCAGTAATAGAGGCCTGGACGGATGGAGCTGTCTCATGCCAACTTTCTCTTTAACCACTTCACCCCAGCCCTGAGGTTGCCCACCTTAGTCTTTCCACATTAAGCTGCTCTCCCACAGACCAGTCCTCTCAGGAAATGCCCTTGTGCAAACACACAGAAATGTGTTTAATAATCTCCTGGGCATCTCTCTGTTCAATCAGGTTGACAATATCCACCAACATGGTAAAAAAGCATTTCGGCTTTTTCTGTTGGGAGGGATCTGACACACATTCATATTCCTGGTTAAGAATGACCTTATCACTTTCTCTTCCCTCAGAGAAATAATGGGACCTGAATAGAGCACATTGGTATGACTGAAGGATTTCAATCATAAATTTATTCTCATTTATTTAAGTCAAAAGACAAATAATTCAAAACTCTTGCTTCCTGAATCATGCTTCCTGATTGATCATGGATGATGCTTCCTGATTATGGATTATTCATGCTTCCTGAATCTTGCTTCCTGATCATGGATCGTGTGTAGATTCAATGCAGCCAACCATGACATGACTGGTTCCCTCAGCTCAGGAGCTGACATACGAGCTTCGAGAAAGCACCATATCTTAGTTAACTCTACAGTCCAGCTCAGTGATTACTGAAATATTGCATCTCAGTGTCATTACTGTAACATGAGAAGTTAGAGTAAATGCCAGGGACTGAATGTCTTTCTTCAAATTGTCCCTGGTAAAACCCTAATTCCCAGAATGATACTATTTGGAGATGACCCTTTTAAAGGTGATTAGATCATGAGGACGGGGCCCTTATCATGAGATTAGTGTACATATAAGAACAGACACAGGGGTGTCTGCTCTCACTCTCAACCATTGGTCACCTAAAGAAAGAGCAAAGAGACTTTTGTGTGCAGATCAGTAAAATGCCCCCACCAGATACCAGATTTACTGAAACTTGCTCAGATTTCCCAGAACCGTTAAAAAGAAAAATTATGTCTCTTCAGCACCCACTCTGAGGCGTTTTGTTACACATCCTGAGCTAATTAAGCTCTCATTGTTCTACCCCAGGTCTGTCCTACAGCTCTCATTTGATTTAGAGGATGGAGCTAAGTTGGACCTCCTGTGAAAAACTACACTGGACTTAGAACTTTACTACATTATATAGTCGTGAAAAACACTCACCTCGCCTTCCTTCCGTGAACATCCCTCACATCATGGTAGAGTAAACAAAAAGCTTCTGTCAAGCGTGAGCAGGTTCCCTGTATGGCTGGAGCCTCAGTTAATGGGATGTGGATTTATTATTTGTAGAGCATGTCTCCTCCCAGAGACTTAACTTCACCCGTTCAGCAAAGAGTCTGCTCCGTCTATGAGGTTTGAGTAAGCCACACTGCTCCCCAGAATGGACTAATGGCAAAAGCCTAGTTGTGCAGGCTTTGGGGGCTTTCTGCAGTTGTGTGGGTAACACAGACACAATTCTGCTTCCCCCCACCCACGTAAGAAAACAGGATTGACTGGGGTGCAGAAGGCAAGAAAGCGGCTACACAAATGCAAAGACATTTCTCTTCTTTTGCTCTTCTTCTGCTTCAAATACGGAGCTCTTGCCATTTCCTCACTAATCGTTGGACCCTCAGTGCGTCATTGTGTCCTCCTTGTGAACACAGAAAGATACTGAGGCTAGACACTGAGAATTCAACCTCACAACAAGTCAGTGCAAGAAAGCAGCCATCTACTGCAGTCATTACACAAAGGCAGGATCTGGCGGTGGTGGCGCACACCTTTCATCCCAGCACTCGGGAGGCAGAGGTGGGCAGATCCCTGTGAGTTCAAGGTCAGCCTGGACTACAAGAGCTAGTTCCAGGACAAGCTCCAAAGCTACAGAGGTATCCTGTCTCAAAAAACCAAAACCAAAAGAGGAAGAAGAAGGAGGAGGAGGAGGAAGAGAAGGAGGAGGAGGAGGAAAGGAAGGAAGGAAGGAAGGAAGGAAGGAAGGAAGGAAGGAAGGAAGGAAGGAAGGAAGGAAGGAAGGAAAGAAAGAGAAAAGAAGTGCAGAATCTGGACCGTGACACAAGCAGTAGAGCGATGCTGGAGAAGCCTTCCAGAGCCCAGTAAATAGCACTGTCTTGGGGGCAGAAATGTCACAATAGAGGATCAGCAACACAGGCAATGTGCAAATGGTCCAAGATGAAACATACAACATTCTCACATGTCTATATTAAAAACCATAGGTTCTGCATGGGACCGACCTAGACCCTCTGCATGAAGATGGCAACAGACATGCTGACCTGGAAGGGGAATCTCCCAGGGTTCCACCCCTAGACAAAAACTACAGGCAGCTAAAGAATGCCAAGGGTGGAAGAAATAGCCTCACCAGGGCAGAGCCCCCAAATTGCTTTTCTAACACTAAGTGTTCAGCGCTGCAATCATATGCACTCGAGTAATGAAAGACTGAGAAGATTGTATCTATATATTTAAGAATATATGTATGGGTGACAGTTGTGTAGCGCGGTTTGTTTGTGGGGCCCGTGGCAATGGGACCAGGACCTGTTCCTGGAGTATGAGCTGGCTTTTTGGAACCTATTCCCTATGGTGGGATGTCTCTCTCAGTGTTGATGCAGGAGGGAGGAGCTTAGCCCTGCCTCAGCTTGATGTGTCAGGCTTTGATGACTCCCACAGGAGGCCTTACCCTTTCTGAATGGAGATGGAGGAGGAGTGGATGGGGGTGGGGGAACAGAAGGGAAGCGGGGTGACGGAATGGGAGTAGAGAGGGGAGGGGAAACTGTGGTTGGTATATAAAATAAAATTTAAAAAAATAGTCATAGATTCAGAGGGACAAAGAAATTTAGTCAGTAGAAAAATCACTTCTTGGTGAGAAGCCAGGTTGGTTTATTAGAACTCACGAAAACTTCAACACTATATATATCTCAAAATTCGCTTCTCTGCTTTAAGTGAATTTTTATCCAAGAGCCAATCTGTGACATTGAATGTATGGTCACTCTAGTTCAGTCCACCAAACGTATTTTCTGTGTCTACTGTAGATTAGTAACAATGGGTTATGCAAGAAATAAACCCTATTTTAAAATGGGAAGTGTCAGAAAAGGAGGTTGGGGAAGATGCCCAAGAGCCTGGCTTAGGTGACAGAACAACTAAGACCTAACTGAGAGGATAGAAGAGGAGAAACAGGAGGAGGCGGAAATGAGAAAATGGGCTGTTTGGTTGGCTGATTGACTGGCTTGACATCAGGCCTGTTGGAAATGCTAAGAAACAACTCAGCCAGCAGGATTCTAGCAATAGACATTTAGTGACTGTAGCATAAAATCTGGAAAGATGTGACTCAGGCCAGTGCAGTTGGTTCAGTTCGGCCATATCATCAACGAGCCAGGCCCCACCCATTCTCTATTCCAGCGCCCGTGACATACTGGCTTTTTGTCTTTGTTCTTATTGTTTTCTGTTCACAGTATGGCTGCCATGGCTCTGGGTATTATTCTCCGTTCAGGAAATGAATAGACCATGTCTTATCAGTAGAGCCATGTTTTCCCCAGATGCCCTCAACATCAGGCCTCTCACCACATCTCACTGACGACAGCTGCGACACACGGTCACTCTCAGTACAAAGGAAGCTAAACGGGTGTCCCCCACAACCAGAGGTTAAAACAAAACAAACAAACAAAAACAGACACATGAAGAGCCGGGGAGATGTCTTGGTGGACCAGAGTTTGAACCGGAACTCAGGTAAAAGCTTGAATTATAGTGCAAGCATCTGGAACCACAGTGCTCCTACAGGGAGATGGGGGACAGGAGAAACCCCAGAGGGTTACAGATCAGCTGCCCAGGCTCACACAGAAGAAGAACAACAAAGAATGTGAGTCAAATAAGGTGAAAGGTGAGGGCTGACACCAGAGGCTGTCCTCTGATCCATGCGTGCGCACGTGCACACCAAACTGGGGTTCGTGTGGTATTTCACACAGATAACATGATCAGTTGAAGATTTTCCTAAGCAAGCTGAGCAAGCTCTAGGAAATCTTCAAATACATTTCCAATATGTTATGTCCTTGTATGCGAGGGACACAGAAAAGAAACTGCCAGTAATATTTTATGCCTTTGTATGCAATGAGGTGCAACAAAGAAACTACCAATATGGCCAGGTGGTGGTGGCACACGCCTTTAATCCCAGCATTAGGAAGGCAGAGGCAGGCAGATCTCTGTGAGTTCAAGGCCAGCCTGGTCTACAAGAGCTAGTTCCAGAACAGGCTCCTAAGCTATAGAGAAACCATGTCTTGACAAATCAAAAATCAAAAACGAAAAGAAAACTACCAACATGTGCGGGGGTAGGAGGTGTGAACAAGAGAGAGAAAGTATCCAGAGACACCTGGATGAGTCTAACTGGAGCAAAGAGAAAAGAAAGCAGAATGGATAAGGTCAGGACTAAGGAGAGCAAGAGAGAGTAGTAGAGATAACGAGTTAGCCAGAGAGAGAATATATGTGGAGAATGACAGAGGGAAAGAGAAAGTAAGAGAGAGCGAGTGAGAGATAAAAACAGAGCATAGCAAGAGAGAGCAAGAGATAGAGGGAGGGGGAGTGGCAAGGGTGAATAGAGAAAGTGGGGCGGACAAATCATGTGTCATAAGGAGAACAAGCAGCTGGGGGGAGGAGAGGAAGGGCCTGGAGGCCAGCATGGACTTCGGTGTGCCACTAGACACCGCAGGCAACCATGCCCTTCTATCAGAAATGAATCCTTTTGGCAGAAGGGAAGTGGGTTCACAAGTTCCTGAGGAATGCTGCCTTTTATCCACCTACCAGAAATCCTCCTACAGCCCCGGCCGAGCTCATTTCTAGATATATGAACAGCCTGACACCTAACACTTCTAAATCAACCAGCCGCCTTCACCGCTTCATCACACTGAGAAGACGAAGAGGCCCTGGTGCTCCTAACACAGGTTTCAGAGCACAGTTGAGATCAGTAAGTATTTCTCAATTTACTGATGAACAGAACTTGGGCCCAAAGGAACATTGAGCATGGAAGAACATTGAGCATGGAAGATTATAGCTGGGGTTATTTGTTGCCGGTTCTGGCTTCAATGATAACATCTAACTGCACACGGATTTCTAAAACTGAAGAGAATAACAACCTTGGCAAATCCATTGTCTATGTCAGCTATCCAATTAAAATTCGTTTGATCTCCCTTTTCTGTCACTTTATTAGTGTCTTAAGAGCCAACTTTCAAAAACTAGCTGTCGTACAAATTGCATTAGCTCAAAAGGACAAACATCCAAGCTATCTTTCCTCGCCACTCTCCACATAGCCATAAAACAGGTGGCACTAAAAATTAAAACGCAGCCCTGACGACTGGCTAGATGCAAATCAAACCAACAGCCATAGACATGGAAAGTCTAACAACGCTATCAACTGGCCTTTCTCTGGCAGTGCGGCACGGTCCAGCAGGCAGCAGCGGGGCAACGTTCTCTTCCAATTCTTTCCACTGCACATCCCGGATCAATTAGTCAGAGCCACGGAGCACCTGTGGAATGTAAATTGCTTTATGAACAGCTGCTTCGTCCCCAAAGTAAACAGGCTGGATATTGAAAACGGCTTCTAGTCTGGGGCCTGCTGATAGCATAGCACCTTGATTTCCCTAGACGGAAGGCAATACATGTAAGTGTATTTATGTATAGCAAGCAGAAGAGTGTTGAGCTTTACCCAGACAGTACGTTAGCCCTCAAACATTTCCCACTAGCCCCTAGACATCACAGAAGGAGATTTGAATATGTATTATTAATGATTCATTTACAGTCAACCGCTTGAGGAAATGGCTACATTAATGGGCATCAGTGTTCACTGGAATCTGGAAATAAGTTGAGAGTCCTAACTCTGCCTATTTCAGGGTGCAGCTTTCTTCATCATAGTTACAGATTTCTGCGTGGTGTCGAACGACAAGAGGTGATAAACGAGAATTTACCTTCACGGGCATTCCATTGGCATGGATGCTTGGAATTCTGGAAGATGCAGTCCTCCAGAGACAGCTGAGCCATACAAAAAGAGAGTGCCCTGATTTCTCCCACCTCTAATTTTGGCACTCACTCACCTGAAGGGCGGGTAAATACACACAGAGACAAATGCAGGCACACATACAAACATAAGTAACTGCTCATACAGACCTAAAGATAGAACTCTCAACACATGAATCAAAAATGGCTGAAAGACACTTAAAGAAATGCTCAATATCCTTACCAAGAGAAATACAAATCAAAACAACTCTGAGATTCCATCTTACACCTGTAAGAATGGCTAAGATCAAAAACACTGATGACAGCTTATGCTGGAGAGGATGTGGGGTAAGGGGAACACTCTTCCATTGCTGGTGGGAGTGCAAACTTGTACAGCTGCTTTAGAAATCAGTACGGCAATTTCTCAGAAAATTAGGAAACAACCTACCTCAAGACCCAGCAATACCACTTTTAGGTATCCCAAATGATGCTCAATCATACTACAAGAACATGTGCTCAACAATGTTCATAGCAGCATTATTTGTCATAGCCGGAACCTGGAAACAACCTAAATGCCCCTCGATAGAAGAATAGATAAAGAAGATGTGGTATATTTACACAATGGAGTACTACACAGTGGAAAAAAATAACATCTTGAAATTTGCAGGCAAATGGATGGATCTAGAAAACATCATATTGAGTGAGGTAACCCAGACCCAGAAAGATAAATAATATCTATACTCACTCATAAGTGGCTTTTAGACATAAAGCAAAGAAAAACCAGCCTACAATTCACAAGCCCAGAGAACCTAGAAAACAAAGAGGACCTTAAGAGAGACATACATGGATCTAATCTACATGGAAAGTAGAAAAGGACAAGATCTCCTGAGAAAACTGGGATCATGGGGACCATGGGAAAGGGTTGAAGGGGAAAGAAGAGGAAGGGAGGGGAAAAGTGAAAAATATATAGCTCAATAAAAAAAGAGCCGGGCGGTGGTGGCTCACGCCTTTAATCCCAGCACTCAGGAGGCAGAGGCAGGCGGATCTCTGTGAGTTCGAGATGAGCCTGGTCTACAGAGCTAGTTCCAGGACAGGCTCCAAAGCCACAGAGAAACCCTGTCTCGAAAAACCAAAAAAAAAAAAAAAAGAAAAGAAAAGAAGTGCTCATACATGCAAACCCATGTATGTATGTGTGCACCCATAACAGAAACACATACACTCAGAAATACATGCACACACACAAACACACATAGACACACGCACAACTGCATATATAAACATATACCAGCACATAAACACCCACATACATAAACACATGCACATATATAAGCATGTGTGCACACACAGACACATGAATACACACACCAGGTCCCCTCAGCTTTCTGTGTGGGATTCTCTGTTCCTGAATAGTCAATGCCCCTTTCCTCATCACCTCCTCCAGACTCTTACTGTCCTCCAAATCTGACCTCTCCCGACACCAGGAAGAAAGTCAGTTGGCGCGACTGATAATGGCAGAAGGTGGATGAGACTGCTCCAGAGGGCAGTTGCACTGGGAAAGCCTGGCTTCTTCCAGACAGGGGGAATCTAATAACACACCTGGGACAAAACGCTCTTCAGCAGAGGACCCTTTGTGGCCTCTAATCCTAGATTTCCTACTTGTGAAACAGGCTCTTGCAAATGTTTTCACTGTTTTTCAACTAAGGCCATTTGACAAGACAAAAGTATCCTATATAACAGACTTTTCTTTTTTTTCTTACCTGCTGAGCAAGGTCAGTTATTGCATGAAATGGTGTTTATGAATATGTAAACACCAAAGGCCTATGCTATTAAAGGGTAATGAGCTAGATGGAACTCTCAAATATTCCTCAGAGAAAGTACTGTTTGCATCCTGGAAACAGATGCACAAAGGGCTACAATGAAGTTGGACACCAGGGGCATGAGGAGCCAGGCTCCTTGTGCAGGGCTGGGGAAATCTTTGAAAACAATGGAGAAATCACCACCACTCTGGTTCTTGAAAAACTGAGAGTATGAGCTGGAGAGATGGCTCAGCAGTTAAGAGCACTGACTGCTCTTCGAGAGGACCCTGGTTCAAATCCCAGCACCCACATAGCAGCTCACACCTGTCTGTAATTCTAGTTCCGGGGAATCTCACACAGACATACATGAGGGCCAAACACCAATGCACATATTTTTAAAATAAATAATTGTTGCGGAATATTCCTTTACATTATGTGAAGATGTGTCACTGTGATTGGTTTAATGAGCTGAATGGCCAATAGCTAGGCAGAAGGTACAGCAGGACTTTTGAGAAGAAAGGCAGAGCCTCCAGCCAGACTCGGAATAAGCAGAATGAGCACATGGACGGATATGGATTTAAAAATATGGGTTAGCTTAAAGTATAAGAGCTAGTTAGAAACAAGCCGAAACTAAGGCGAAGCTTTCATAATTAATAATAAGTCTTTGTGTCATTTGTATGTGTATGTGTGTGTGTGTGAACTGGCAGCCTAAAAAGAAAAATCTGCCTACAAATAATCTTTTAAAAAACTGAGAGAACTGGAGTTTGGGGAACAGCTCAGTAGTTAATCACATGCTTAGACTGTGTCAGACCCTGGGTTCCAACCCCGGCACCACCAGGACATAAATGGAAGGAAATTTGATTAAACAGTGAATAGATGGGACCAAGTAGCAAACACTGGTGACAGCAGGCAGGGAATCCATATGACAGAGAGCCTAGGCTGATCAGCACAGCCAGGCCAGTGCAATGGCTGCCACACGACAGTTAGCGTCAGGAAACAAAACTGAGACACAAACCTTTCCACACAGGACAAGAGAAATAAAAGCCTGGCTGCCTTTCCTGTCTTCTGCTGATGCCTCCACAGGGCAAATCTGTCTGGAGCTCAGTTGGCCAAAGCTATGTAATTCCCTCCAATGTAGAACCAGGGCTGGGGGAGGGTGAACGGTAAAAATGGGCTTGGAAAAAATGGGCAAATGGCCAACCCACGGATCAACTCTCAGAGGAGTAAGAAACTCTCTGCCCATACCTGGTCTAGTCGAGCAACTGTCCCACCTGCCTTTCTTTGTCATTCCTGGGGGCAGGCCAGCACACAACTCAAGGGCTCTTGTACACCGATAACTTTGTGAGAACCAGGGAGTGTGGCTCAAGACTCCAACAGCTACTGTTCCCTAAGGGCGGGGTGATGACTGCTAAAGACCCAGGCAAGGCCAGTTCGGGCCCCCTCTCCTCTTGCTTAGGGTCTTAGCCGGGGTCATCCTTGTGGATTCCTGGGAATTTCTCTAGAGCCAGGTTTCTTTCTAGCCCCATAATGGCTCCCTCAGTTAAGATATCTCTTTCCTTGCTCTCATCTCTATCCTTCCTCCATTTTGACTATCCCGTTCCCTCAAGTTCTCCTTGCTCCTCTTCTTTTCCCCTCCTCCTCCCCTTCCACCCTCTTTTTTCTCCCTGCCCCTATGTTCCCAATTTTGTCAGGCGATCTCATCTATTTCGACTTTCCAGGTGGATCTATATATGTTTTATAGGGTTCACCTTGTTACTTAGCTTCTCTAGGATCATGAACTATAGGCTCAATATCCTTTGTTTATAGATAGTATCCACTTATGAGTACATACCATATTCATCATTTTGGGTTTGGGTTACCTCAATGCTAAGACCCTAAGCAATAGAGGAGAGGGTGCCCGAACTGGCCTTGCCCTATAGTCAGACTGAAGAATATCTTAAAATACCATAGAGCCTTCATCCAGCAACTGATGGAAACAGAGGCCAAGACTTGCATTGGAGCACTGGGCTGAGCTCCCAAAGTCCAGCTGAAGAGTGGGAGGAGTGAGAATATGAGCAAAGAGGTCAAGCAAAGAGATCAAAGAGGTCAAAACCATGATGGGGACACCCGCTGAAACAGTCTACCTGAGCTAATGGGAGCTCACCAACTCCAGTTGGACTGGGAAGGAACAAGCATAGGACCAAACTAGTCACTCTGAATGTGGTTGACAGTTGCATGGCTGGGGCAGACTGAGAGGCCACTGGCACCTCAGTAGTAGTAGGATTTATCCCTACTGCTTGTACTGGCTTTTTTGGGAACCTATTCTCTTTGGATGGATACCTTGCTCAGCCTAGATATAGTAGGGAGGACCTTGGACCTTCCCCAAAGCAATGTGCCTTACCCTCTCTGAGGAGTGGATGGGGGGTGGGGGAATAAGTGGAGGGAATGGGATGAGGGGAGAGAGTGGGAACTTGGATTGGTATGTACAATGAAAAACGATAGTTTGTTCTCTTTTTTTAAAAGAAAAAAAAGATAAAAATAAGCAAATTTTTTAAAGAGTGATATAGCTATAAAAAAAAAAAACTAAGAAAGGACCAACTTAAAGCCTCGCCTGCCCCACACCGAAGCAGGTGCTTTTGTATCCTAGACACCCCAATTACATTAGCTTCATAATGATCATGTGACTCTTCCCCCTCCATAAAAACTGCAGCATCTACCCACTTCCAAAGCCACACGTGTCCTTTAACCTGCAATCCATCCTCGGATGCCTTGACCTCAAAAATATATCCTACGTCCATCCGTCAGTCCTGGTCCACAGCCCTCTCCACCCAACTCCTAGGACTGCCCTCTCATCTTCCTAGCCACCCCCTGCCTTGGGCACCTACACCCTCCTGCACCCAAGTCCTCACAAAGTGGCTCTGATCTGATTTGCTTCTCAGTTTTAAGATCATCTCCTCAACAACCTCCCTGAGAGCCCACAGAAAGCCAGCCCCTGTGCTTTTATTTATTCCCTTACAGTGAGCTTGGTTGCAGCCATTATCCCGTCTAGGATGATTCCTTCTCCCCATGCAAAGACAATGGCGAGGCTTCCTTAGTCATGATCATAACCCCAACACTCTCCAAGGTGCTTCACATAAGGCAGGCATTGGATGTTAATCAAACAAATTAAAGAACTCAGTATCCTACCCTCCCCATTAGAATGTTTGCCTTGACAGCAATTTAAAGAATATAGACACATAGACTAAGCTACTTTTATATATGAATGCTATACACATGTTATTAGAAAGTAAACATTACCTACACACACACACACACACACACACACACACACACAAAGGTTTTAGGCTAACTGAGCTGTCTGCTTTGGGTGCAAATGCTATAGACTTAGTGGCTTAACCAACAAATATTAACCTCTCACAATCTAGGAGACTGACATCTAAAATCATGGAGCCAGCATGGTGGGGCCCAAGGAAAGGTCCCACCTTCATGAGTTCATCTGACCCTAATTAATTCCCTAGGGCCTCTCTCAAACTCAAATGACACTGAGAAACAGGGGACACAATTCATTCTGTAGAGTGGCCAGCAGAATGAAATCCCAGTGCCTCGACATGGAACAAAAGAACTTCAACCACTGCCCCAGTCCACCTGTCCAGCCACAGTTCCTCTGTCCTCTAAGCTCCCCCAGACTCTAGTCATGCCGCACTACTAAAAATTGCATGCTCTGTTCATATCTCTATTTGCGAGAATCCCATCCACTGGCTTGAATATCGGCTCCTTTGTCTGCATGATACCCTTTGGGAGTCAGCTCATGGGTCACCTTACCATCTTAGGCACAACCAACTGCTTCTTTTTTTTATGTTCTTGGACATCTAGGCCCAAGCTTTCTAAAAGATTTGAGTATTTTGACATTATTATTAAAATACACATATATCTCCAACTGGACTGCATGCCCTTTAAGGTCAGCATCATATTAAAGCATATCTGTACTCCTGATCCCCCAGCTTTGAGACTTAAGCAATGTTTCTCTGGCAAATGAGCCAATCGGCCACAGAGTTGGAGCTCTGGATTGCTGGGTTCTAGTCTCTGGAGAGATAAATAAGGAATGTGGTCTCTAAGAGATTTCAATTCCTGAGAGAAAACTGTTGTGTTAGTCCAGCCTTCTGCCGCTGCCACACAATACCTGAAATAATCAATGCATATGGAAGCAATGTTTATTTGGCTTCAGGACTCGAGAGGTCATGATCAACCCACAGTCATCTGTCCCGTTGTTTTGGAGCTGCAGTAACAGCACCTGTGACAGTAACGTGGGCTAGAGCAGGTCTGCGAGCCTGTGGTTTCTGGAACACAGAGAGGAAGGAACTGGAGTCCTACTATCTTCTTCAAGAGAGTGCTTCTGGAACCAAACCTCCTCCAGCTCCTTCTCCTGAGGTTGTTTCTGACCTGAGGCCTCCTGTGGCCAAGGAGGATAACTGTGAATGTGGCACTATCCCAAACCACAAACATGACATTTCTTTGTGTGTGATTTTCCTAAACATTGTGTGTGTGTATGTGTGTGTGCGCGCACGTGCGTGTGTGCGTGCAAGGGAGCTCATGTGCATATGGGTGCCTATGGAGGCCAGAAGAGGGCAACAGGCACTTTGGAGTTAGAATTGGGTGTTCATAAGTTCAGACACTGGAATCCTCATGATTGGGAAATAAGTGCTCATGACTGCTGAGCCATCTCTCCAGCCTCACAATTTTATTTGTTATGAGTTTGTTTCCATAACTCAGCTGCACACTTCTCAAGTGTAAACTTAGTAGATAATCCTGTTTTTTCAATACCAGAAGGTTGGACACACCCCCAAAATCCCACCTCCCCCTCACCGTGTCACAGGATGGAAACCAAGTCTCTAACTCATGGGTCTGAGGTGTACTTCCCCAAACTGTACTCATGGGTCTGAGGTGTACTTCCCCAAACTGTACCGGTAGCCACCGCCCCCTCAGACCTGAACACAGGCTAGGAAGCAAAGACGATGCCTTGGCTTGGCTGCTTTCCTCAGGTCGTCTTTTTTCACATCACTTGTACGCATTTTTGCTTATGACTGGAGGAGGACACTGTAGTAGTCTCTCTCTCTCTCTCTCTCTCTCTCTCTCTCTCTCTCTCTCTCTCTCGCTCTCTCGCTCTCGCTCTCTTTCACTCTCCCTCGGCTCTCGGATTGCAGGCATGCCACTGGGCCTTGTATTTGCTCTTCTGTCACCTTGCGTAAGTGGACTGAGGTCTCTTCTCTGAGGAAATAGCAGCAGAGAGCTTTCCCCTGCCTCTGTGATCAGGGAGGGGAAGGCACAACAGTTTTATGTGATTGATGCCCTTCCTGAGACCCCGGTCTCTACTCCTTCTTAATAAGTAGGTAGCCATGAAGCTCCAAGAAGCCCCAGAAAGTGTGCTTCAGCCATCTGTTTTGCAGCACAGGCCCCAGCCAGGCAGGAGCTGTAGGCTTTCACAAACCAGTCTTTCCCAACGGTAGGGCTGCTGCAGCTCAGAGCCAGCTGTAGTCTTGCCTTTAACCCAGATTTGCCTTGTCCATTGGCCTCTGCATCTTCCTTGGCCAATGACAATGGTTCCACATTGCTGGTCCCTGAATTTCCACTGAGTCCTTACTTTAAATGGTCTACCTTGAGATACTCTTGACCCTGAATTCGGCCTTGTCTCCTCTGACCTCCCATTGCCCAGAATTTTGCCCACATCTCTTTCCTCTCCCTCCTGACTTTGCTCTAACCCCCATTGCTGTTGACCAATGAGAACTAAATCCCAATTAGTTCCAACTGTTCTTGTCCCAGCAGGGAGGTAGAGAGGAAGAAGAAGCTCGGGTGTAGTATTACCAGGAGGATGACTGCACTGAATACTTCATAGAGCAAGAGAAATGTTGTTGAGTGTTCTCATCATGAAGGATAGAGGAGTGTCTTCTAATAATTACTCTCTACTCACTCTGACTAAACACCCGATGGAAGCAACTTGAGAGAACTGATTGTCTTATGGTTTGAAGGTATAGCCCAACACAGCAGGGAAGGTAGGAGTGGCTTAAGGTTGTAGACACAGAAGATTGAGATGACGCTTGTTCACACCTGGGCAGGTCAGGAAGCAGAGGGAAAGTAATGCTGCCATTCTTCTGGCCTTCTGCTTCCCTCCCTTTAACTTAGTCTGCCCCCAGCCTATAGAATATGCCACCCACTTCAGGGTGTCACCTCCCTCCTAAATTAGTCCTCAGAGAAACAACTTCACAGACATACTCAGAAGTGTGTCTCCTAGGCGATTCTAAATCCATCAAACCAACAGTGAAGACTTACCATCACATACAGATAGGTGTATTTAGCCTGATTTAAACAATATATAATGTGTACACATATCAAAATACTATATAATGTTCCATTCTTATGTACAATTTTTATGTTCTTATGTCATATAATACAGAATGGGCATATTCAGCGTTGAACAGCCTGTAACCATGAATGTGACCCTGAGTTCAATTTCCAGTACCACAAAAGATTAATTAATTAAAATTAGAATAGGGTTGGAGAGATGGTTCAGCAGTTAAAAGAACTTACTATTCTTGCAAAGAACCTAGGTTCAGTTCCCAGCACCTACACAGTGGGTTACAACTATCTATAATTCCTATTCCAGGGAATCCAATGCCCCCTTCTGGTCTCCCTAGGCACAGCATGCATATGGTGCACAGACATTGCTCAGCTAAACACTTATATGATTAAGATAAAATAAATAAGTTTTTTAATTAATTAATTAAAATAAAATACAACTCTGTTTTGTGTATTTTCTAGTCTTATTTGAAATGGCTTGCTGGTCTCGGGTGTTTTCTGCACAGTTGTGTGCCAGTCAGAAGCAGTAAAACATGGAATCCCTCAGAGTCTTGGGCTTGTTGCCTAGACAGAAGGTTAAATTTCAATATTGAATAAATCAAAGTCTTTCACATTGAGTTAATGCAGGGGTTTTGTTTGGGGTTTTTTTTTTGTTTGTTTTTGTTTTGTTTTAGTTTTTTGAGACACTTTTAGAAATCATTTATTTATTTTTATTTTAAGTTAATTTGGTGTTTTATCTGCACATATGTCTATGTGAGGGTGCCAGATCCTTAGGAACTGGAGTTACAGACAGCTGTGTGCTGCCATATGGGTGCTGGAAATTCCCAGGTCCTCTGGAAGAGCAGCCATATTCTTAATCACTAAGCCATCTTTCCAGGCCCCCTGAGACTCTTTTGAAAGGAAAATATTATTAATCTTTAGTATAAAACAATAGTACTTTATTTTTTTCCTCCACAGTAGCCCTTCATTCCCTTTTGATGACTGTAGGTAATTATCCTTATGATCAATCCCACAGCGTGAACAGACCCTCCCTTCTCTCAACCCTGGGAAAGGGCTAGTGCATGCAAGGTGAGACTACCAGATAAGACTGTGAACTATCCAGCCCACAGAATAACATGGAAAGGAAAGCTGCCAAAAGTCTAAATCCCCAATGATAAGGCAAAATATAAATAGATAAAGCAAATGTTTGTTTGATATAGTCAACATTACTATATGATATTAAACTTTGGAGTAAGCGACCTCGAGTCCTTCAGGAGAAATCTGAAGCTTTGAATCCTTAAAGGTTTCCTATCCTTAGTCAAAAAGAATAAGGAAGGTGATAGATGTACCAAGGACATAGTCAGGCAAAGCCCCAGATCATAAAAATGATTGTTTCCCCAAGCAGTTGCTGCCTATGTGAAGACTCAACCCTCATCCGTCAACAGCCAGAGCCCTCTAATGGTTCTGCCACTCCTTCACTGCCCACAGGGGAAAAAAAAGAACCCCAAAATGTTTTTTTCTTCTCTCCCCAATTTCAAATTCTTGCTCTACTCCCCACCCACACGCCCCTAGTCTCCCCTTATCTCATCTCAGGAGCAATTGCTCTAGGCTCAGTCTTGCTCTACTCCCCACCCACACGCTCTAGGCTCAGTCTTGCTCTACTCCCCACCCACAAGCCCCTAGTCTCCCCTTCTCTCATCTCAGGAGCAATTGCTCTAGGCTCAGTCTTTACTCGCTGCTCTGTCGTAGGAGGTCGCTTGTTTGTTCCTGGCTGCCCAGAACCGAAATAATCACACAGAAACTGTATTAATTACAACACTGCTTGGCCTGTTAGCTTATGCATATTTATAACTCACTCTTATCTCTTAAACTAACCCATTTCTATTATTTTATATTTTACCATAAGGCTCGTGGCCTACCAGCAAGGTTCTGACTGGCAACTTATGTCTTTCCCTTCTAGCGGCTACATGGCATCTCTTTGACTCTTCCTATCTCTCTCTCTCTCTAAATATAGATATATATTTATCTGTGTGTGTGTATATGCTGGCTATATTCTGTTAAGCCATTGGCTGAAAATAGCTTCTTTATTAACCAATAAAAGCAACACATATACAGAAAGACTTCCCACATCATTTCCCCTTTTCTGTTTAAATAAAAAGGAAGGTTTTAACTTTAACATAGTAAAATTATATAATAAAGCAGTTATCAAGCAAGAATTATAGTTATAATATTGATATCTATTTTATTTTTATTATGACTAAGGAAAACTATAACTATCCTTCAACTCCATTAAAGACTCCAGAAGGATATAATATTACCTAAGTAAACAGGAAGTGCATTGTAAGCAACTTCCACCCTGGATTGCCCCCTACACTGATGCTGTCTCCACAGCTTCTCTGTCTCTCAGCTGCCACTATAGACGTCTCATCTCCAACTAAATGTAGATTTCCAGCCTGCACTGGATCTCAGGACACCCACAGGCTAGGCAGAAGGTGCACACTGAGTATCATCAAAAACAAAATGGTTCATGTCACTCCTTTGGTCCCAGAGAACCTGGAAGCTATGCACTGAAACTATGGAGTTGGGATTTGGGGGAAACTTGACCCTTAGGCCAGTGTATTCTAACAGGAATTCTCAGAAGCTAGGATCTACAGAGGGACAACAATAGTCCTTCCAGAGTCAGGGAAGGTGACAGAGTGTTCCAGATACCCAGCCTCCGCATCCAGAGTACTCCTTTGTCATGCATGGTTCCTTTTCCTGTTGATTTTTGTCAAAGGAAGGACTCCAATCGTTGAAAGAGTCAATTCACTACTTCTTCATATACATATATATATATCCAGTTTAAAGTCTTTTTAGTGTTAAAATTGCTTTTGTTTTTTAACAGCTCAAAACTACCAGTAAATGTACCTCTCTAAATAGAATTTTCTCTACCTTCATCAAGAACAAAAACCAGTTATTCAGAATCATTGCTGAATGGGATCAGTCACCCCTCTTATTTCCTCATTATCCAGGGAAAAAAGTGGATTTTTCCTCAGTAAGACCATTTTAGAGTATCCATATATGTAACAACATAATTATAAGCTATGAGAGCTACATAAAAATGTTAATGACTGTTTTTCCTGAGAAACAGCAAGCCACTTAATGTTTGTGAATAAAATGCTATGGAAATGATTGCCAAGAAGAAGATGGTGCATTTAAATTTGGCATTGACCTTGGTAGCAGTCAGCTCTGGCTTCCTCTCAGATAAGAACAGTATACAGTGGTAGCCACAGTTTTCGACAGTGGAGCTCTTAAGTCCCATTATCATGAGCTGCCAAGGCCACCAGCATAATCTTCACAAACAATGCTGCCTCTCTCTCCTCAGGAGCTAACACATCACTGCAGTGAGAGAGATGACTGCTCTTTTTTTCCTCAAACGAAAAGTATATCTCTTTCCTGCCTTGGCAAAGCAGGATTCCAAAGAAGTTCTTCAAGCCCCTGAATCCTAAGTCTGCCAAAAGTAGGTGCTGACACCAATCTCACTGGACTCACTTCCTGCTCTTTCATCCCCCTGATCTACCCACCTCTCCAACCTATGTCATTCCCCTCAGATTTTGTCCCTTCTCTGTTGATGAAGGCCGCTTGTTGATTCCCGGCTGCTCAGCCCGAAATAATCACACAGAAACCATAATAATTAAATCACTGTTTGGCCCATTAGCTTTAGCTTCTTATTGGCTAACACTTGTATCTTAATTTAACCCATTTCTAGTAATCTGTGTATCACCATGAGGCTATGGCTTACCAGGTAAAGTTCCGGCATCTGTCTCTGGCAGGGCTACATGGCTTCTCCCTGACTCTGCCTTCTTCCTCCCAGCATTCAGTTTAGTTTTCCCTGCCTAGCTAAGTTCTACCCTATAAGGCCAAGCCAGTTTCCTTTATTCATTAATGGTAATCACGGCACACAGGGGGGAATCCCACATCCTTTCTCCCCATCAGCTGTGGTAAAGGGTGAAGGGAGGGAGCCTTCAAACATGGTCTGTATGGCTCTGGCATGAAGAAGACAAAGAGTTTTCCGTTCCTAATTGCATAGGGAATGTTTCCAAGTTGAGCCTTGTCCTACTGATGGCACCAGGCTAACATTCAAGGCACTATATTCAATGGAGCTCTAAAACCGTCCAAAGAGCATGCTGTCCCAAGTGGGCCAGTGTTCCAGGATAGAAATCTCATAAGAGGAGAAGACAATCCTGCTGTTTTCTGCTTGGGCAAATATTAAAAGGAAATAAATAAGTTTAACTTTGAGATTCTTTATCTTCTGTCAAGAGTCCAGGAGAGGAGCTGTTCCTCCAGCTTGGAGACCAGAGCGAAGGGGATGTTTGAGCAGTCGTGTCAAGGGTCTGAGCCATCACATCCATACAGCATACTGTGAGCTGAGAATTGGTGAGCTGTAGCAATCCACTGAGCCTAGGTTCTTCTCACTGCGACATAACCTAGTGAGGTGGTTATTGGTCTATCTGTTGCCTGGCAGTAACTGTTTCTGAGTCCCTGCCAAGTGTCGCCACCTATGATCTCAGGTAGTAAGTTCCAAAGAGGATAAGAGGAACCAAGGAATGGGATACCCACCCAACAAAAAAAAAAGACCAGATAACCACACTTAGGATATAATCATCATAAATCCAGATGCCTAAACATCAGCATAGAAACACAATCAATAACAAGCAGGGCAATGTGTCTTCACTAGAACCCAGCGACCTTACTATAGTAGGCCCTGAGAAATGCAGTATAGCCAAAGCACAAGACAAGGACTTCAAATAGTTATTATGAATATGAACAAGGACCTTAAAGAGGATATGAATAAATCCATTTAAAAGTCTATGAAATACAAACAAATGGTGGAATGAAATATGAAAACAGCTTAATATGGAAATAGAATTACTAAAGAAAATCCAACTGCAATAATTCTAGAAAGGAAAAAATTAGCAAGTGAAAATAATCCTCAGGTACACTTAACCAACAGCTTTGAAGACAAGAGAAAAAATGGATATCTCAATCAAACAAAATGTTAACTCTAAGAAAAATAGAGACAGAAAACATCCAAGAAATCTGGGACACTATGGAAAGAGCAAATCTATGAATAATAAGAATAGAGAAAACCCAGGTCAAAGGCTGTGGTAGTTTGAATGTAATTGGCTCCCATAAGTTCATAGAAAATGGCACTATTAGGAGGTATATCCTTGCTGAAGTAGGTGTAGCCTTGCTGGAGGAAGTGTGTCACTGTGGGAGCAGACTTCGAGTTCTCTTTTGCTCAAATTTCCCTCAGTGTGACTGTGAGACCACTTCCTGCTCCCTAAAAGATGTAGGACTCTCAGCTACTTCTCCAGTGCCATGTCTGCCTACATGCCGTGACACTCTCTGCCATCATTATAATGGACTGAAGCTCCAAGCTGAAAGAGAGCAACCCCAATTAAATATTTACCTTATAAGAGTTGCCATGGTCACAGTGTCTCTTCACAGCAATAGAAAGTCTAAGACAAAAGCATAGAAAATATTTTCAACAAAATCATGAAAGAAAAGTTCCCTAATCTAGAGAAAGAGTCTCTATATCAAGGTACAAGAAACATTCAGAACACCAAATAAACTGAACCAGAAAAGAAACTCCTAGGTCACATATTAATCAAAACACTAAATGTATAAAACAAAGAAATACTATTAAAAGCTGCAAGGGGAAAAGGCCAAGTAGCATATGAAGGCGGAACTATTAGAATAACACTTGACTTCTCAATGGAGACTCTAAAAGCAAGAAGGGCTTGGACAGTACAAACACTAAGAGACCACAGATGCTCGTCCAGACTACTATATCCCCCAAAACCTCCACGGATGCTCGTCCAGACTACTATATCCAGCAAAACCTTCAACCACCATAGATGGAGAAAAAATATTCTGTAATAAAAACAAATTTAAGAAGTATTTATCTACAAATCCAGTTCTACAGAAGGCACTAAAAGAAAAACTTCAACCTAAAGAGGTTAACCACAAGAAAACACAAGGAATATATTATCTCAGACCACCAAATAAAAAGGAGCATGGACAACAACAAAATAACAGGAAATCAACAAACACTGCTCTTGATAACCAATAAAAAGACACAGATTGACAAACTGGATTCAAAAACAGGTTCCATCTTTCTGCAGCATCCAAGAAACACACCTTGACATCAAGGATAGACAATACCTTGGGGTAAAAGGATGGAAAAAGATATTCCAAGTAAATGGACCCAAAAAAAGCAAGCTTGCATAGACATTTTAGTATCTGACAAAACGGACTTTAAGCCAAAATCGATCAGAAGAGATAAAGAAGAACACTATATACTCATCAAAGAAAAAAATCCACCAAGAGAATATTGCAATTTTAAACATCTATACACCAAAATTATAAAAGAAACACTATTACAACTAAAATAACGATAGACCTTCACACAGTGACAGTGGGTGGCTTCAATACCCAGTTCTCACCAATATATAGGTCATTCAGACAAAATGCTGGAGCTAAGTGGCATCACAAACCAAATGGACACAACAGGTATTTATAGAACATTTCGTCCAGATACAAAAGAATATACCTTCTTCTCAGCAGCTCATGGAACTTTCTCCAAAATTGACTGTGGGGGTCCTCCCTTTTCCTCCTGGTCTGTTGGTCACCAGTCTACAACGACAAAGGGAACAAAGGTGACAGGCAGCATTTGGCCAGCTATGAGTATGACAGAAACAACCTTCCAGGAGTCAGCTTCAGTGAGACAGCTCAACTTTGTTCCAGAGTGAGGGGAATCTATACGATGAGGACAACAGCTGGGACATCACCTAATAAGTGATCACAGTGTGCTTCATTTGCATTTGGCAGCAGAGTCCCATCATATAGATCAGAGCACAGCAACTAATTATCCAATGGGTCTCGGGGGAGAGCATTTGTAGGGAACTGTGTCAAAGGTCACACTTAAGAAAAGGCATATAAACTCAAGGACAGCTTCCAAATAAAGTCAGGCAGAGAGTAGAAAGCCCTGCTGGAGGAAGGAGTCTTCCATTTTGTGCTAAGCTCAGAGAACTGTCCGGGCATGGTGAACTGCAAAAACATTTCCACTAAAATCAGGAACAAGACAAGGTTGTTCATTCTCTATATATCTACTCAATACAGTACTTGAAGTCAGCTAAACAAATAAGACAGCTGAAGAAGATCAAGAGGATACAAATGTAAAGGAAGAAGTCCAAGTATCTTTATCTGCAGATGATATAGCAGTATACATAAGTGACCCTAAAAGTTCTACCAGGAAACATCCACAGCTGATAAACACTTTCAGCAAAGTAACTGAATACAAAATTAGCTCACAAAAATCAGTAGCCTTTCAATATACAAATGACAAATGGACTGAGAAAGATATCAGAGAAAAATACCTTGAACAATAGCCTCAAAAACAAAATAAAATATCCTGGGGTATCTCTAACCAAGGAAAAGTAAAACAAGTAAAAGACTTGTATAATAAAACTTTAAGACATTGAAGAAAGAAATTGAAGAATATATCAGAAAAAGGAAAGATCTCCTAAGCTCATGGATCAGTAGAATTAATATTGTAAAAAATGGTAATCCTACCAAAAGCAATATATAGTTCCAATGCAAGTCCCATACAAATTCCAGCATAATTCTTCACAGAATTTGAAAGACCAATTTTACCTTTATATGGAAACACAAAAAAATTCAGGATAGCTAAAACAATCTTGAATAATAAAATATATGCAGGAGGTATCAACAACCTGTTCTCAAATTATACTAGAGAGTTATAGTAATAAAACCAGCATGGTATTAGCACAAAAACAGACATGCTGATAATGGAATTGAACTGAACATGTAGACATAAATCCACACTGCTGCTCTATTTATAATATCCAGAATTTAGAAATAGCCTAGATATCCATCAACGAATAAATAGATAAAGAAAACATGACATATTTATACACTTAAATAATTACTCAGATATTAAAAATAAAATTTTCAGGTAAATGAATGCAGCTAGAAAAAAAAATCTTCCAAGTCAGGTAACCTCGACCCAAAAAGACAAGTATGTTGTATATTTGCTTAAATGTGTATGTTAACTGTTAAGTCAATGCTAACCAAGCTACAATACATATAATCACAGATATAGAGTAAAAGATAAAGGGGAGCACAATCTCTTTTCCAAAGTAACATATCCTTAGATTCAAATTTTGAAGTCAAGATACCTTTAAGTTGGTTTAGCTTAACATCCCGACAATCAAATATCCTTCTGCAGTTAGCTCATTAACAGTCAAAAAATTCAAAGAAAACAAAATAGAATACATAATCCAGACTCTGTGTATTTTCCAACTTTGTGTGGCTTTTTTATATTATTTTTACTGTCTCTTTAAAGACTTTATTTTATTTTTAAAACTAGTTCTTTCTATAACTGCCTATACCCATTTTTTTCCTTTTTAAGCCTATGTACATTTCTTAAACATACTATGACCCATGTAGAAGTTTATTTTTGTCTGAATCTGTCTTTTCTGACCAGGTGTGCTCTTAAAGTAGCATGGTTGCAGCAGCCCTGGATGCTGGCTCAGCCTCTCTTGGCCTTTTAACATGATGGAGGTACGTTCACCACCAGTACTGGGATTGCCAGATGGGAGCCACACTCACCACCTCAATTCTGGGAAACAGTGTGCAGTATATAAACCCTTTTGGCCTAAGTAAAAGTTAAATCTGCCATGCAACATGCTGCATGGCCTGGAAATATCTCTGTGTACAGTCGCAGGAATCTGCCATGCTCTCCTGCCTATGCTTGCCTAGCAGACCTGATCCAGCTCAGATGAGGAGTGCTGAGATGCCACTGAGCTCTCAGCTACTTTCTTCCTAACCCTAACTGGGCTGTCGAGACTTTGGACAAAAAGTGGGTGGCAGGACACGTGGGTCATCCCCCACGTTGGGCGCCATTACATAAACAGAGACTGTACTTTAGTTTCCTGGCCACCCAGACCTGAATAATCACACAGAAACTGTATTAATTACAGTACTGTTTGGCCAATGGCTTAGACATATTCCTAGCTAGCTCATATATCTTAAATTAACTCATTTCTACTAATCTGTGTATTGTCACTTGGCTGTGGTTTACCAGTGCTGGCATGTTACTCCTTTGGCAGCTACATGGCATCTCCCTGACTCTGCCTTCTTTCCTCCTCTCTCTCTGCTTGGATATCCCACCTTTCTATATTATGCCCTGCCATAGGCCAAAGCAGCTTCTTTATTAACCAATAGTAATAAAAGATATTCATAGCATACAGAGGGAAACCCACATTAGACCATTCAGTCATTTGCCTTTCTGTGGTGCCCCATCTTAGGCACAAATCACTATTAACTGTGCAGCATGAGTCCTTTCTACCCTCACTCCCTTCCCTCTCCTGGCAGTACCACCTACTGCAATACTTTCAGACCACCTCTGCTTCCAACCTTCCCTCCCCCCATATCTCCACTAGACTCACCAATACTACAAAATGCTGATACACTAACCTTCCAAAACCATCTACTCCCACCTCCCAGGGCTAGGAGTTAATTCCTAAATTCTCACTCTGGCTTCCAAGCTCCTCCCCAGTCTAGCTCATAATTTCCTTTACATACTGAAGTCTGGCTATAAAAAAGGGCATTACCCTGTATACACTGTTTGGGTTTTTTTTTTCTTTCTGAACCTTGTTTGAACTGTTGCCTCTGCCTTTCTGGTAAACATCTACATCTCACTATCACTTCCAATCCCAGCTTCATCAGCATTTCCATCCTGAGGCCCTCCATTGGTCAGTCAGTGCTTCCACTCAGAACATACATATGATTGTCTTTTTGAATACTAGACACTCACACTAGGGTCACTTGTCATGGTCTTTCTCACTCTTCCCCTTTGCTACAAGACAAGATGGCTTATTCTTTATATTATGGAAGGTGGGCAGCAGCTAGGCCAGTAACCTCACTTAAAACTCACTTCCTGCTTAATCAGCCCCACCTTCAACTCATCGTGTCCTTCCAAAATGTTGGTCCAATATAACACCTTCCTTCTTCTTTCCCCATTGTAGAACCACAAGCAATCTAAGCATAGTCCTGTTCCCCGAGCCCTCAACATATGGCCAACACTGGGAAGACAATTACAAGAAATAGGTCAGAAACATAGAGAGATGTGTGATGCTAGACCAGAAAGAGCAGGAAGCCCTCACAATAGACAAAGCGATTTGGCAAGAGCTTTGCCTCATCATAAAATAGCACACTAAGTGAATTCATATAGCTTCTCCTGGGCTCCAGTCTCAGATATGGTCTTCTCCTTCCGCCACTCCCAAGTATTCCCTTCCAGGCACAGAAAGACGAGGATCTGAATAAGGTCCTCCCATTTAGTGAGCAAGCAAGCTGGTCCAGAAGCATCCACAGGCAGTGTAACAGATAGCTATGCTGTAGGTTTTCTGCAAGGGGCTTCACGTGGGTTCTTTAATTTACTCCTCACCACACCTGTCATTTTAAAAGTGAAAAGACTTTCTACCACATGGTCCTGCCAGAGTCCCAGGTGGCTGGAGTCCCCACATTTCACCCCAGTTTCTCTGAAGTCCACACAAATCAAATGATAGAAGGACTCCTGTCTTTTCCCATAGGAATGTCCTTCTGGGAGCAGAATTGTCTCCACATAGCTAATGGTATGCATGCAGTCTCTCATTGCATCACCTGCTACACTCCACCAATGCACGCTTCCAACACCCAGGGTAAAGTTGATTCACTTAATGAGTTTTGTCAGTGGGGACAACTGGTGTTGTCTGTCTTGCATCTGGTGGCATCTTTTCTGCTGGCCTTATCACCTTTCCAATAACAAGGCTGACGGCAGCTTCAGCCAGTGGACACAATTATGTCATTAGTATTAGGTTTGGGCAGACTGGTGTCCCATAAGGACAGTGTTCTCTTCTGACCTCCTTCCTGGCAAGCTGTGGACCCCAGGCATACTTCTTCCTGGGTACACTTCCTCCACCACAGCAGCAGCTAACCGGAGGCTGTCCCTATCACAGGGCTCTGAAACTGTGTGTTGCATTCCTTATAAACTGCTGAATGAGGTTAATGGTGGGCTGGCTGCATTGACTTTTACCTGGGAATCTCATGCTGAAATGCTTTCCTCTTCCCTCTTTGGCCATGCTGCTCACATGTTACTTGTCCATTCTAATCTGGTAACCATCGAGAGCTTTCACAGAAACCATTTCATGACCAAGTGATTTAAATATTCTAGAAATTGCCAAGGAACTTTCTACCCATGGTCTAAAGCTAAGGTGTGAAGTAAAGGTGTTATTCTTTTTTAAAAGACCCCGACAGCTTGCTGCAGGTCCCCGAGACCACGCGGGTGCTGTGGCGGCAGGAGGGGGGGGACGGTCTTCTGAGATCAGTCAGTCCCAGACAGAGACAGCTGTGCATGAGACCACGCGGCTGGTCTCCAGGTCTCCATGTGGCGGTGTGGGACGAACAAGGGAGAGACGGATAGGCGCGCCATGCAGAGTTAAACATTTATTAGATGGGTGATGGAGGGAGAAGAAAAGAAGATAAAGAGATATAGAGAGAGAAAGAGAGAGAGAAAGAGAGAGAGAGAGAGAGGAGAGGGAAGAGAAGCTGCTTCCGGTGAGAGCAGAATAGGGAGAGAGAGAGAGAAAGAGAGAGAGCTGGGGTCAGAGGCTGGAAGCTGGAAGGGAGTGGGCGTGGCCTGTCTCTTAAAGGGAAAAGACAGAATATTACAAAAGGAAAATAGTTTCCCTCACCCACAGTAGATATCTTTCTTCCTAGTTCTAAACCCCAAGGCAAAAATACTGTCTAGTATTGGTGGTCTTTCATACACAGACAGACAGACAGATACCTTGTCCTAGGTTTTACTTTCCTGAATTAAAAACATAAATACCTTTCTTATCAAAAGATGTGTAGAATGAGACTACCTCTGCTTAATTACTATGATAATAACTGATAAATAAAAGATATCATCAGGAAAGTGAGTGGTCAATACGTAGATTAAGAGAGCATTTGTTGAAAGTTGTGTATTGGGAACCACCCTCAACAAAAATACCTCTTGCCAGAGTAGAGGCATAGGGATTTAGAAAATATAAGTAAAGAATATGAAGACATGGATGAAAATAATAAAACAGAGAAACATATAGAATAGTAGTATCAGGAGGGAATTCCAGTGAGTACTGAAGTCGCCTGTGTTTAATTTCCAATTGCTTAAAATACCCCTGAACACAAAAGGTATGAGTAAGACAAAAACTGCATTAACATGTTACAAGGAAATGAAAAGACCAGTTGAAGGTATGGGCTATGTCCATAGTTAAACATTCTGTTGCTAGAACAAACAAGTCACAACTCACACCCTAGACCAAAACATTCTGTAGGGAAATCACTCCCTGGGTAGAATTCAGTGTTATCTCCTTAAGGGAACTAGAACCTTTGCAGGATCCTTAGGCTTTTGTTTCAGGTAAAAACATATCTATTTCTCTATTCCTGAAATACAAGGTCTGGCTATTAGCCACATCTGTTGACAATAACCTTGAGAGAGCAGAACTCTCTGATCTATATCTAGATGCGACCTTTGTTTGAGGTAGAAACACAACACCTTGAAGGAATAGAGGTAAGTTCCAACTCTCTGACTTTTGGTCAGTGTGGACATAGGCTCACATTTTTTGGGCCTCCACAGTTGTGTATCTCATAAGGATCTTGTATATCCACTATATAAAGAATTCTCACAGCTAGGAGACAGAAGTAGGCAGATTGCAATGAGTTTGAGGCCAGCTTGTTCTACATAGCCAGTTCCAAGACAGCCAGAGCTACATAGTGAGACCCTGTCTTCAAAGAAAAAGGAAAAAGAAAGAAAGGAAGGAGGGAAGAACTATCAATAACACAAAGAAAATAATGCAGTTTTAAAAGGATCTGATAAGAATTTTTTCCATGAAGCTATTAAGTACAGAAAAAGTTGTTCCACGTGGTTGGTAATAGGGAAATGCACATCAAAATCAAAAGCACATGAGAGCTCACATCACACGTGGTAGGAAAATTAGAGAAAAGAAGTGAGTCACTAGGACACAGTCTTACCAATTCTATCCTTTTTTTGTCCCTTGTCCTCCATGATGACATCTCAGGTTCACACTGGAGAGTGTGAAACCAACTGAAATGAGATGGACAGGGGAGGACCCGGCAAAGCAGTTCCTTTCCCTACAGTTCCCAGATAATGCGGAAGGTACACACAAGTTCCCATTTGATCCAGGAAGGACTGGTGATGTCAACTGACGTAATGTCCAAGGGTCTACTAGGACAGTGACACATTTCCTTCAACGAGGCCACACCTACTCTAACACGGCCACACCTCCTAATCCCTCTCAAAAGTAGTGCTAGATATATGAGGCTATGGGGGGGGGGATCATTCTTCAAGCGACCACATCACCTTAGACTCCACGTTAGAGAGAAGCAGAGTAGATGAGAGCCTGGACTACCCAGACACTGCGCTAACCTAGGGAGGCGGCTGAGACCGCAGCAGCTGTCTACAAGGAGGAGATCTGCAAGAAACCCAGACCCACTGCTTATTTTACACATGAGCCTGTAGTGCAAGAAAAGCCATAGTCACATAATAAACAAAAGACTTCTGTGCTTACAAGTCCAGCATTATGGTTTCATCTGCAGTCAATGTTTAGGAACATAAACAGCTTCTGTGGCGTTTTCTGAAAGTAAATTTAGTCACTATGGCATTCCAAAGTCACCTCCTACAGCAAGGAAAGCAAGAAACTGCTAGAGAGAACTCCTAAATGTGTATAAACTATGGCAAAGTGTATGCGTGTGTCCATGAATGGCGTATGTGTGTGTATGTATGTATGTATACATATATATGGCATGTGTCAAGATGTGTTTGATGTGACATATGTATGTACAAACAATATGTATGTGTATCTGTATAGGCAAGTAATGTGTATGTGCATGTGGGATATGTGGGTATCTGGTGTGAGTATAGTGTGTGTGTGTTAGTATGTGTAGTGTATGTGTGGTATACATGTGTGGTATGGGTGTAGTGTTTTAGGGGAATGTGGTATGTATATGTATGGCATGTTTATATATATAGTGTATATATATGACAGGGTTTAGCATGTGTATATGTATATATAGTGTGCATGTTGGAAGTCTGTATGTATATGTGTTTGGTGTAGGTATGAAATGTGGGAGGGGGTAGTGCATGTAGGTATTTGTACATATGCATTAGGTATATTGATTTTATAGTCATTGAGATCTAGTTCTAGGGAGAGGGAACTAAGACTTCCAGAGAGCCTAGGGGAGGGCAGTGAGTATCTCTGGGAGCAGTCAACTCTTAGGGGCTCCTTGTCGCTCCCCTCCATTCCCCAGTATTCTCTCAGCCACCCTGCAGCTTTGTCCAGGTGTTCACATGCCTCTCCATATGGTAAGATGGCTTCCTTCATCTTCTACATCCTTTGCTCTGCCTAGAGAGTACCTCTGGGATATGCTCAGTGAGGACAGTATGTAAATGCTGGGGAGTGGCCTCTGGGCCACCTCTCTCCACAGTGAAGGTTAGGAACTAGTGAATCAATATCCTGTGTTCTTCTGTCTGCAGTAGGATATTCTGTGGCATGTTCCGTCCTGTCACAAAGGATCCCCCATAGGACTGAACCCCAATTTCCCAACATGGGTACCTACTCACTAATTCCATTAACTTCTCCTCCTTGCCTGTCTCACCTCTCACTCCTGCCTTGCACTTCTGGGGAACTCTTAACCAAGTCAAACCCAGAGTCAGGAGTTCTCGTCAGATGGCTAGACAGGAAAAGCAAGGTAACAGGACTGACAGCAATGACCAAGTTACAGAAAGGACCAAGCCCTCTAGTGTAAAGGCCTGCACTCTCTGGAGTTCATTGGAAGCTGCAGTCTGCCTGAGGTGTCTATGTTAGGGGAGACAAAGGAAGGGACCTTGTTTGGGTATGCAGTAGAACTTTAAAACTGAGCCAGAAAAATCCAGAGCCTGCAGAGTCTGGTTAGAGCCACAAAAATCAAGGTGGGAAGATGGAGGCAAAAGGAGGCTGGCTCACTACATCCTGACCATGTAGGGGTAAATCTTAGAGATCACGAGTTGACCTTAAGGAGGAAGACATGCTCTAGCATCTAATCTCTACTCATACTAAGCCACTATTTCCCCTGTTCTCAAACAAGTTTTTTTAGCATGCTACAGTGTTGTTGAAATTTATGCAGAATGATGTTGGGTGCAATTGAATCTGTGAGTTGGCAGAACTGCCCACAATGATTAACTATGTAGAGCTGTAGGATTTCAAAATGGGTCTTTTACAGTGAACACACATGGAATCCATTCATTTCTTTTCCTTGGTATCTTGTTACCCACCCCACCGAGAACACTGTACTAATGCACCCTTCTTCAAAGACAGTTTGTCACGGCATTACAATTTTAACTTACTTGTTACAGTTTTCACAGTGAGTCAAAATGCAAGAGCAACTGATAAGTTGGGTTGCTGTTCACCTTTCTTAGATAATTATTTGCCTGCAGCACAGTCAGCCTAGCTTTCCTGCTGGGTTCAGTCACGTCTAATCCTTTGATCTCTTTTTTTCCACTGATGTTTCCCTTCTCGTGACATTTGCTAATGAAAATTAGGCTGGTCCCTGTTGTCTCTCTGAAGAAAGGAACAGAGGAGAGTACTTAATAATGTAATCATAATGAACTCAAGAGTCATTCATTGTGGAGTATTATGAATGACTTGTTCAGCTTTATAGAGGTATTAGCATGTAGGATTTAGGACTAGATTTAGGGTCACAAGGGTGCAGCAAGACTTGATGGATTATTTGACTAAAATGCTGTTCTGGAAGCACTATAAAGCAAAGATTACAATCAAGAAGGAAAAGTGGTTACAAACCTCAGGTTTCAAAGACGATGTAGGTCTGATGGAGTGAATCAGAAGGTCAAAGGTGAAGTTAGTAAGTAAGATCAGGTACCAGAGCAGAAAGCAAGATGGTGGGCTGAGAGACTGTGAACTAAGGCTATAAACAAGCCAAAGCTGCCAGGACCCTATCTGAGCTCTTAAGTAGGAAGGCTGAGAGTAGAAAAAGATGATAAACTGATGGCCTGAAAATAACAGTTGTGGAGGCTGACAAGCCCAAGGTCAATGCACCGGCTGATTTGGTGCTTGGTGAGAGTCCAGTTTCTGTTTCATTAGTTGGGACTTTCCCTGTGTCCCCATATGGTGGAAGAGGCAAGCTAACTCTCCGGGGTGTCCTAACCCCATTCCTAAGGGGCTAGCCTTCAGGATCTAATCATCTTCTAGAGGCCTCACTTCTTGACATTACCACCATGGAGTCCAGGATTTTAAGATATGAATGAGTGATGGAGAGACAAAAGCATCCAGAGCACTAAAGCTAGCTTTGTGGTGGCGATGATAATAATTTCGCCAATTATATGCCAAGCATTTCTGTCCTCTTCTGGAGGTAAAACTGGACTTCCTGGATCACTTACAGTTGAGTGGGATCATGTCAAGAGTTCTGCCCAATGAGTGTTAAGCCTACCTGTCCCTTCCAGAGCAGAACATGAGGCTGCCATCCTAAGACTCACCAGACTTCTTTTCCGCTTGACTGGGACCTTGCCCTGGGTCCAGTAAGGTGTGGAAGGCATCCGACTCACATGCACTGGTTGTGCCAGGTGAGCAAGAAACAAACCTTTGCTGTTTTAGCCACTGGGATTTTGCAGTTGAGTTTGTTTGTAGACCAGGATGACCTCAAACTCTTTACGTAGCTCCAGGTAACTTTGAGCTACTTCTCTTTCTGCCTCCCTCTCAAAAGTTCTAGGATCATAGGCATAAATTCTCACACTTTGATTACACAATGCTAGGGATCAAACCAAGGACTTCGTACTAGGCAAGCACTCCACCAACTGTGATACATCCCCAGCCTGAGACTTTAGTAATTACCACAGAGAATCTTGCTTAACCTGTCTAACATAAAAAAGGTAATTTTGTTGAATTGAAGGAGATGGACATGCTAAATATTGGTCACATTTATACAAATATTTTAGGTGGTGAAAAGAACATTCAGTTAGGATGGTTGGGTGTGTAAATGGATGGATGGTAGACACAAAGATGTAGACATTTGTTGCAAGGGGCTGCTTGTTTGTTCCCACTGCCCAGAACCAAAATAACCACACAGAAACTGCATTAATTAAATCACTGCTTGGCCCATTAGCTCTAGCTTCTTATTGGCCAACTCTTACATATTAATTTAACCCATCTCTATTAATCTGTGTATCACCACAAGGTCGTGGTCTACCAGCAAAGTTTCAGCATGTCTATCTCCCTGACTCCACCTTTCTTTCTCCCAGCATTCCATTTAGTTTTCCCCGCTTACCTAAGTTATGCCCTATCAAAATGATTTAGATTGTCAAAATTGCACCATGGAACAAGAGTTGGGGAGCCGGGTTCTACTGCAACCTCCTTCTAACCATTAGTCCATTTATGCTCTTCAATGCAGCAACAATAGCTCCATCTGCCCAACAGAACTGAGCCTCTCTCCAGTCTACCTCAAAGGATTGTGTTGATCACTGTGGGCACTAGATTCAATAATGGCCACCTCTGGACCCTGCTTCTAGAGCTCATGCCTTTGGCAATCTCCCCAAGAGTGGGAGTGAGACACGACTCCCTTCTAAGTAGTAGACTTTGGAGAAAGTTACAGAAGGTTGCCGCCATGATTACAGTACATATACGATCAGCCCTCCATGGGGCTCACATCTATAAATTCAACCAACAGATGGAAACTCTTCCCAGAATTGTGGTCCGTACTGAACATGTAGAGACTTCTCTCTGTGTAATATTTTCTACACAATACATCAACTATTTACATGGCACTTCTATCGGGTTAGATGTGGGAAGTAATCTAGAGATGGCTTAAAATATATGAGAGGCTGCGTTCTGGTTGTGTGCAAATACCACACCCTATAAGAAATGAGCAACTGAGGAGCGGGATCTCCGGTGAGGTCCTGAAAGCAAGCCGTCATGGACAGAAGTCTGACTACATGACTGCATCTTGCTAGAAGACTTGGCAGACTGTCTCTGCTGGCTTGATGATGTCAATGGCTGTGATGGGGAAAACTGTTGGCTGGGACTTTAAGGGTCAGGGGTTCTCAACCTGTGGGCCGCGACCCCTTTGGGGTTTCACAGAGATCAGATATCAGATATCCTGCATACCGGATATTTACATTATGATTCAAATAGTAGCAAAATTACAGTTACAAAGTAGCAATGAAACTAATTTTATGGTTAGGGGTCATCACAACATGAGGCATTGTATTAAAAGGGTCACAGTATTAGGAACACCGAGAACCACTGCTATAGGTGGTCTCAAGAAACTGAGGGTACAGCCGCAATCAGGGCCCCAAGCACAAGAAACTGAATCCTGCCAATGAACGAAGTTCGTGCAGTAACGGGATGAACTTCAAAGCAGTTTCTTCCCCAGTCATTTCACCAGATGGAAGTACCGCCCGGGTGACCCCCGGGTCACAGCTTGTGGAACACTCAGGAGAGGAGCCCCATCAGCTGCCCATGCCTGATCCCTAGAAACTGTGAGAAAAGAAATGTGTTGCTTCAACTGTTATGTTTATAGCAATTTTCTGTGGTGATAAGGAAGAAACGCTAAGTGAATTAACATTCCCTAAAGAATCTTATGAATGTGGAAGCATTACACACTGGTTAGATATAAACTTCAAGGACAGCAAAAAATTCATAGAGCCTTTGCATAATGTAAAATGAAGTAAAAGTCACTCTTAAGCTTTGGGGCTCCACAGTCATCTTTTAACCAATTCTTTACACTAACTCTTCCAATCTTCCTGAAAATTTCAGCATACATTTATTTTATCCTAATTCTAAAGTTCAGATTCATTGATTTTGGCCCATATATATATATATAGATATAGATATAGATATCTTCTATATATATCTTCTGTATTGCTATCAATAAAGATAATACCTGGAGTTTCAGTGTTCCTCAGGGTACTATGAAAAGCCTGGGACCCCTTAACTATGGATCCCGCTTAGTAGGTCTGCTCCAGCCCACATTTCAGCCTAACTGCCACTTCCATCATTTTTACAATCACCTCTATGTCTCCATTGCTACCAAGACCATTGAGGAGTGCTTGTATTTTATGTCTAAATTTTTCATCTGGATACTGGATGGCGGAGGCACACTGTCCTTTGTCAATATGCCAAATTTCATCTCAATTACAGGAGAAAATGATCTGTCTTCAGTTTCTGTTACCAGCAATAAGTTGCCTTCTGCGTCAACTCTGTTCCATGGACCCACGGCCACTGCGGAGTAAGCTAGGTGGCTGTGGGGAAGACCTTCTCCCTTAATGAGTCGAGCATTGGCATTGTGGGTAAAACAATGAGCAAGACCAATGAGGACCAAGAAGGCATCTTCTAAGTGGCAAGCTCCTCATGGGCATCTTAACTAATTTTCACAATCTCCAGCGCACTTTCATCCCTTTTGTAAACCATCTGGAAACAAGACTTAGGGAGAATTTTCTCACCAGAGGTCATGCATTTGTAAGTCCCTCAGCCAAAAGTTTGCATCCGGTACCTCGGCCTTAAAAACACACTGTATTCTCCACTTCTCCAACTCTCCAGGACAAAAATATTGAAATCATAGCACTAATTTAAGGAATATTCTCCAATCTTCTCCCATTCATTAACATCCATTTAGCTTTCAGAATGTCTTTAGAGCGGCATTTATGTGATCATCAGCTCAGAAATAAAATGGTGTCCATTTCTGTACAGAAAAGAGGGAAGGGTCTTATATTACAATAATGTTTTGCAGTGAATGAGAAAAAAACAAAATTGCCTTAGTTTAAACAAGATGCGAGCTTATTTCTCTTTCATGTGGGTGTCACAGAGATTGGAACATGGTAAACCTAAGACTCGGTGCTCAAAGAATTTGCAGTGAAGAAAAGCAAGCAGGGGCAGATAATGTGGAAGGGAACAAAAGCTTTGCTGCTAGTGAAGAAGTTAGTTATAATTGGCAGAAATCTAAGAACACTCATGAAGAAGTGGCACTGCCTTAAGCTTTGAAACTTAAGCAAAACTTCAGCAGACAGCAAAGGATTTAAGGAATTTGTGAAGTGCAAAGAGAATAAAAGAATTTTCCCCTAAGTAAACACAAAAGAAAGCAAAGAGCCGTTGAGTGTTAGTCCAGTCTCCCCTATGAAGGGGGAGGGGGTATGGACCTGGGAAGGCCTTCTCTTTGTTTGCCCGGTCTCCATTCTGCCCTCCTTCCATGGTAGTGGGATTCCTAGCTAAGTTCACATCCACTCAAATCAAAACCTGTGTTTCCCAGCCTGCCTAAGAGCTGGGTGAGCTGTGAGCTAAGCTCTGAGTGATGCAGTATAAACAGATGAACCGCACGAAGCTGCCACTGTGAACTGTTAAGAAACCTGTTAACACTCCGAGCCTGGCCGCTCCGTGTCTCTCTTTCCTTCATGCTGAAATGTGTGTGCATGTATTATATCTTAAGCAGCCAGATTGGAACATGAGATGCCACTGGACATGATGTTTCCAAAATCTTGTCATTTCCATAGGACCATCCAATGGATCTTCAATTGACTTCTCAGTTGGCAATGGCAGTGTAGGGAGAAGCTACTGTAATGATTGTTCTGTCTCTTTAAGAGACAAGCCACGCCCACTCCTTTCCCAATCCGCTGAGGCAGGCTGATCTTCAGCTTCAGGCCTGAGCACTCTCTCTTTTCCATCTTCCTCTCAGAGAGGCAGCTTCTGCCTCTCTCCCCACTTCTCCCCTTCCCCGCTTCTCCCCTTCCCCGCTTCTCTCTCTCTCTCACTCTCTCTCTCTCTTTCTCCCACCCCTCTCTCTCACGCTCTCTCTCTCTGCCTCTTTCTCTCCCCTCCCCCTTTCTGCCCTTCTCCCTCCCCTTCCATAACCCCTAAATAAATGTCCAACTCCACTCTGTATGGTGTGCCTATCCGTCTCTCTCTTACCCGCCCCCCACTGCCACATGGAGACCTGGAGACCAGCCTCGTGGTCTTGTGCACCGTCCCTGCCTAGGACAGCCCACTGCTGGGAACTTGCACCATCCCGGGACCCAGGCACCAGCCAGCCGCCCACAAAGCTTGCTGGGGACCAGTCACCTCCTGCCACTTGGTCTCGTGCAGTCCCTGCCTGGGACTGGCTGCTTTCCACAGCAAGCTGCAGGGGCTCGCAGCCTGCTTGGGACTGGCTGCTTAAGGCAGCAAGCTGCCGGGGACCCGCAGCAAATCCATTTCAGATACTATACCTATTCTTGAAGTCAGTGGTGACCCCACTGAGGTCACAACTCTTCAACAATGCTAACACTAAAAGGAGATGACACAAACCCCCAAGCAGACATTGACTCTAGATTAACTCACATTCTTGCCTGTGTTTGTAAAATCCGTAACAGAAGTAGATACTTGATCACGGCAGAATCCTGTTACATCCCTTTCCCCTAACCTTAAGCTTCAAAATCCCATTAGTTTTCCTCTATAAAAGCTCCTCCCATTAATATTTTAGAGAATGTGAATGGATGTTTGGCCTGGATGTATGTCTGTGCACCACTTGCGTGCCTGGTGCCTGCAGAGGCCAGAAGAGGACATCAAATCTACTAGAACTGGAGTTGCAAATGGTTGTGAGCAACCACATGGATCCTCTGCGAGACCAGCCAGTGCCCTTAACTGCTGAGCCCCCTCTTCAGTTCCGCTCCCATTAACCTTTGCCCTCACACCATTTTTCCTTTAACTCCCTTGAAGGTCCCGGCCACACACCAGTATGTGATGTGGGATTCCCCTTTGTATGTTGTGAATACCATTGGCTAATGAGTAAAGCTGCTTTGGCCTATAGCAGGGCAGAATTGAGTAAGGCAGGAATTCCAAGCAGATAGAGGAGGAAAGAAGGTGGAGTCAGGAAGATGCCATGTAGCTACCAGAGGAGAAAGACACCCTCCCGTGTACCAGTAACCCACGAGCCTCATGGTAAAATATAAAATAATAGAAATGGGTTAATTTAAGATGTAAGAGCTATCTAGAAATATGCTTAA
>PVIU01015561.1:0-47841 GCA_004026605.1 Ondatra zibethicus
CGCTCCCATTAGTTCAGGCACACTGTCTCAGTAGGTGGACCAGCCCCTCACGGTCCTAACTTCCTAACTCATCTTCTCCCACCTTCTGCTCTTCACTTCTCCATCGATGATGAAAGAAAGCTTTTCTGGGTATAGTAGTCTGGGCTTGCATCCATGGTCTCGTAGTGTCTGCAGCACATCTATCCAAGACCTTCTGTATTTCATGGTTTCCATAGAGAAGTCAGATGTAATTCTGATAGATTTTACCTTGGTTTGTGTTTTCTTCATTGCCTCCATTTCAGTTTTCAAATCTTGAACTCTTTCCATTACCTGTTTCATTACTTTTTCTTGGTTTTTTAGGGCATCTTTGAGGGATTTATTAATTTCTTCTAACTTTTTGTTAGTCTTGTCATCCATTTCTTTCAAGGAGTTTTTCACATCCTCTTTAATGGTCTCTATCACTTTCATAATGTTACATTTAAAAAGTCGATTTCTTCTACTTCTTCTGGATTAATTTGTTCAAGTCTTCCTATTGCATATTTGCTGGATCCTGGTATTTTGCTTTTCAGGTTGTTGGAGGAATTCTTGCATTGGCGCCTGCCCATCTCTTCCTTCAAGTGCAGTCAGGAGAGTCTTGGCGGCTTGGTCGATTTTTGTTGTGGCTAACTGTGTACTTGGGGATTTTTCTTGTTCTGCCCTCTCCTAGGTCCCCTCAGCACTGGAGTTGGCTCTCAGATCCCCTCCTCCCTGAAGTAGGCTGTGGTGGTGGATCTAAGGACCTGCTCCAGATGGATCTACTGGTACTGGATCAGGGCCACTTGCTGGCCAAGGACGTCGCAAACAAAAGGGCGGGCTTGACAGATGCCCGCTCTGTGGAACACAGAAACCCTTGCAGCCTTGCACTCACCACTTTTTCCCCAGAGCCTCAGCCCCGAAACAGGCTGACTTGGGGATCCTAGGACCCTGCAGATGGAAAGGGGTGCTTGGGGGCAAGCTGGGGTGGAATAAGTAGAAAAGCCAGTAGCTGGGGATAAGCCCTGCTGAATGGCCAGAAAGTTTAGGGAATTGGAGGGTGCCTGTACTCCCTTCCGGGGGCGTCTGGGCGGCCGGGCGGGGACACACTTTCCACTCTGAATGGATCTGCTGGTGCTGGATCAAGGACCACTTTGTCCCCTGAGCCTCAGCCCCGAAGCAGGCCGAGTTGGGAGATCCCCTCCAGATAGATCTGCTGGTACTGGACCTCACTTGCTGGCCAAGGACCTCACAGATAAAAGGGCGGGTTGGGTTTGGTAGATGCTCTGTGGAACAAAGAACTGGATGTCAGCCTGTAGGAGAATGAAAACAGATCCTTATCTATCACCATGCACAAAAATCAAATCCAAATGGATTAAAGACCTCAATATAAATCTGAACACACTGAACCTGATAGAAGAGAAAGTGGGAAGTAGCCTGCAATACATGGGCACAGGATACTACTTCCTATGTATAACCCCAGTGGCACAAACAATAAGAGCAACAATGAATAAATGGGACCTCCTGAAACTGAGAAGCTTCTGTAAAGCAAAGGACACAGTCATTAAGACAAAAAGGCATCCTACTGAATGGGAGAAGATCTTCACTGACCCCACATCAGACAAAGGTCTGATCTCCAAAATATATAAAGAACACAAGAAAGTAGATATTAAAATTCTAAATAACCCAATTAAAAAATGGGGTAATGATCTGAACAGAGAATTCTCAACAGAAGTTCAAATGGCCCAAAGATACTTAAGGTCATGTTCAACTTCCTTAGCGATCAGGGAAATGCAAATCAAAACAACTTTGAGATACCATATTACACCTGTCAGAATGGCTAAAATCAAAAACACCAAGGATAGCCAATGCTGGAGAGGATGTGGAGTAAGGGGAACACTCATCCATTGCTGGTGGGAATGCAAACTTGTGCAACCACTTTGGAAATCAGTGTAGCGGTTTCCCAGGAAATTGGGAATCAACCTACCTCAGGATCCAGCAATACTACTCTTGGGAATATACCCAAGAGATGCCCAATCATACTACAAAAGCATTTGTGCAACTATGTTCATAGCAGCATTATTTGTAATAGCCAGAACCTGGAAACAACCTAGGTGCACCTCAATGGACGAATGGATGAAGAAAGCGTGGAATATGTACACATTAGAGTACTACTCAGCGGTAACAAACAATGACATCTTGAATTTTGCATGCAAATGGATGGAAATAGAAAACTCTATCCTGAGTGAGATAACCCAGATCCAAAAAGAGGAATATGGTATGTACTCACTCATTAGTGGACTCTAGCCATAAATAAAGGACATTAAGCCTATAGTTCACAAGCCTAGAGAAACCAAATAACAAGGTGAACCCAAAGAAAAACATATATAAATCCTCCTGGAAATTGGAAGCAAACAAGGTCACTGTGCAAAAGTAGGGAGCACGGGGGTGGGGGTAGGGGTGGGAGTGGAGTTGGGGGAAGGGGAGAGAGGGAAGGAGAAGGGAAAAGGGAAGGACTGGGGAGAGCTTGGGGGAGTGGGAGGGTGGAGATGGAGGAAGGGCAGATGTTGGAGCAGGGAAGAAGATATCTACATTAAGGGAGCCATTTTAGGGGTGGCAAGAGACTTGGCTCTAGAGTGGTTCCCAGGTGTCCACGGGGATGTACCCAGCTAGGTCCTTGGGCAGCAGAGGAGAGGGTGCCTGAACTGGCCTTGTCCCATAGTCACACTGATGAATATCTTGAATATCACCATTGAAGTTTTGTCCGATGGATGGAGATAGAGACAGAGACTCACATCTACATCAGAGCAATGGACTGAGCTTCCAAGGTCCAGTTGAAGAGCAGAAGGAGGGAGAAGATGACCAAGGAAGTCAGGACCATGAGGGGCTGGTCCACCCACTGAGACAGTGTGCCTGATTTATTGGGACCTCACCAAATCCAGCTGGACTGGGACTGAAGGAGCATGTGATCAAACCAGACTCTCTGAATGTGCCTGCCAATGGGGGCAGACTGAGAAGCCATTGATAATGGCACTGGGAACTGTCTCTTCTGCATGTATTGGATTTTTGGGAGCCTAGTCTATTTGGATGCACACCTTCATAGGCAGGGTTGGAGGGGGGAGGGCCTTGAACTTCTCACAGGGCAGGGTACCCTGCCCTCTCTTAAGGATGGAGGGGGAGGGAGGAGGGTTAATGGGGAAACAGGAGGGAAATGGAAGAAGGGGAGGAAGTGTAAATTTTTTAATGGAAAAATAAAAAAAAATTAAAATAAAGAAAAAACAATGTCATAGGAAGGATAACAATCTAACATATATATTGTATATATTAATATAACAAACACAATATAACAATCTGTTCTTTAAACCCTCACCCTATTCCTGCCCTAAAATATAGCTAGAACTCAGTTTGCTAGACCTGAAGTGATGATTTTAATTGGTTTGAGAAAGGCTTTATTCCTTATTACCAAGTTTCAAGACTTTGCTTAAGAAACTCTTCTTACTATCAAATCTTTTGTTCAAAAACCGTATTTTCCTATGGGTTAAAAAAAAGATGATCAAGAAGAAAAAGTCTGCCCAGCCATGCAGCATTTCATGCTCTGTGAGCAACAGATGTTGACACTTCAGAAATGTTTGGGATGATTGGAATTTTAACCCCCAAAGGACTCAGTCTGTTGGAGCTCAGAGCAAAGAGTGTGTATAAATACTATCAGTCTGTCTGTTCCTTAGTGACTCAAACCTGGGGCCATTCTATCTCATTTTATTTGCTGGGGTAGGATTAGATAAGCCATGGAAATGCATCATTTCCCATCAGATTCTACCCTAATTCTTTAAGTTCCTAAAAATGTCACTGAATTGTAATGTGATAACTGGGCTTTTGAAGAGCTTTAGTGATCTTTGTAAGATAGATGAGTCTGTCCACTATTGAATATGTAAAGCACCCTCAGGACTTGCACCATACGTCAGGAACTCTCTGAAGCATACAAAACAAATCTTCTAATTCACTTTCTTATCTGTATTGAGCATCTACAACTGCAGATATATATTAATTTAAATTTTTAGTTACTCTCTTATGTATTTATTTTTTATTATTTTATAAGAGCCTGCCTGCATGTATGTCTGTCCACCATGTGCATGCCTGGTGCGCAAGGAGGCCCAAGGAAGACAGTAGATCCTACAGAACTGGAGTTAGAAATGTTTGTGAGCTACCCTGTGCATGTTTAGAGTTGAAGAGGGTCCTCTAAAAGAGCAGCCAATACTCTTAACTACTTAGCCATCTCTCCAGCCCACTTGTATTCATACGTAAGCAATGCCACGAATGTATTGAGGATTCTAAAGCATCTTTAAAATATATTGAAATGAGATGCTTTTAAAAACTTTTAAAAAGATGAAATAAGCTTAGGGTGGTGGAATAGGCCTATAATGGCAATACCAGAGAGAGGCTGGGGTGGAGAGATCTTAAGTTCGAGGCCAACCTGGGCTTCATAGCGAGACTCAGCCTCTTTATAAACCAAAGAAACAAGAACAACAAAACAAACAAAGCAAGGTAAAATAAAAGTGAGATAGACATTTTTTCCTCACTTAAAATCGGTTTTGGTATCACTGATGGATTCAGTTATTCAGTATCTTAAATGACAAGCCAAGTGCCTGGAGATGATGTTTCTAAACCTCTTGTTTCATCACTTTACTGCCTAAATTTTGGGGGTCTTGTGAGTGTAGCTTCATTATTTCCCTGAGTTGAGCCACCCATTGGAGAAAGAATAGGAGTCACAGAAAACGATCAAGAGGCAAGTGGACAAAGGGCAGTGCTGGGCTTCTTGCTTGGTGCTTGGTTTTCCTTCTCATCTCTGCAAAGGAGTTTATTGGAATTCAGCTGGAAACTTCTTTGAAGCCCATCAACTGTTCTTACAAACCATATGGAAAATGCTGCCTTTTCCTATATTTAACAAACGATTTCACAATCCACTGAAATGCTTCACTTGGAAGATTTTTAAGCAGGTTAGAAAAATCCGTTTCCAAGTTTTCAAAGACTGCAGCTTCTATCTGTACATATTTGCATAATTTTCAATTAAACAATTAGACAACTGTTACATCCAAACATCTGTTTCCCTGCATGCTTATCACAATCCAAGTTTACTTGAAAAAAAATACTTTTTACTCATTATTAAAGTATCTCCATTATTCTGAGAAGACCACTCTGTAAAGTTTATTGTCGGCAGATAGCCAACAACCTCTGTTGGAGGACAATAAATTTCCATAGCCATTCTACTGGTTTGTTCCAAAGGCAACTACATTGTTTCTCTGTTACTATAAGTTTCACTGAATTCTTTCAGGAGTGGCCACCTCTAAGTTTACCCTGGAAGCTTCATTTTGTTGTGGTCAATGCTGCTGCAACATAGCTGCATTATTTTTGTAGGTAGGGGGTGTTGTCACATGCATGTGTGTGTAGGAGCCAGAGATCAGCCTCGGGTGTTGATTCCCAAATGCCCTTCACCTTCTTAAATAAAGCAAGGTCATTCACTGACCTGGACCTCAACACACAGACTAAACAGGATTGCCTGTAAGCCCCAGCAGTCTTCTTGAAACTGCTTCCTCAGCACCAGGACTACAAGGGTGTGCCATCATCTACAGCCGATATTTTTGGAAGGTTTTAATTTTAATTTTAAGTGTATGTGTGTACAGGTTCCCACAGAGGCCAGAAGAGGGTGTTGGATCCTCTGGAGCTGGAGGTAGAGGTAGTTGTCAGTCACCTAATGTAGGTGCTGAGAATCGAACTTAGGTCTTACATATAAAAGCAGTAAGGACCCTGAACTGTTGGGCATTCTTTTGAGTCCCATTGGACAATTTTTGATGTACAGTCTTGGGATCCAAGGTCACCACGTTTGCACAGAATTTTATCTTTCCAACTTCTTTGACTGCATTCTTTTCTCTGTATTTCTGCTAGTATCATACCGTTCTAAGAATTGCCATTTTATAACAGACTACACAGAATTTTTTCTCACTCAATGTTCTTTTATAATACCATTTAAAATTTAGAATTCATTTCATTGAATTTCTTAAAAAGGGCTGTTCGCATCTCCTTATTGAGCAGCATTAAATCTGTAATTTATTTTGGAATGAACTGAACTTTTCATATTTAGTCTACACTACTGCAGAGAAGCCCTGCTTATTCCAAAGCCTTCGGAAATTCTCCAACAAAAGTCTTTTATTTGTGATTTTAAGGTTAATCATGCTGGATTCCTGGGCTTTCAAGAACTATGTAAGTTTCTAAGCTTGACGAAACAGCTTTGAATCTTTAAGTGCTCCTGACACGTTGTGGGAATTGATTGACAGTGGCCTGTGGAATTGATTAGTGAAGGTTAAATTTTTGTGAGCCCACGAGATACATGCTCATGCAGGCAAAAAGCAGGAGACATACTGTTATGCGCAGTGAAAACCCATTGTGTGCAGCTATTTCTGTTAAAAAAAAAACATTTAACTCATCTCCAGTGGAGGGATTCACTTTGGCTCCTCTGATCTCCAAGGACTGAGACTTGCTCAGAACATGGGAGTTGAATATGAAAACATGCACATAGTAAGAGAGATGGATCCCAAGGACATGGAGACAGAAGTGTACCAGTAGCTGTGCCCCTTGACTTCTGGAAAACCAGCTGCCAGTGTTAGCTCTGGATGCAGGCAGATTTGGGTTGCTCAATATCAGGAATTCCTGAACTCCCTAACATTTTGTCCCTTCAGAGTATGGTCACTTAGTCATTTTTCTTCTAATCTGTGATATCTCCTTACCTTCATATGATCTGTCTCTCATTTCTAATCTGCTACATATACACATCATCATTGCATTGAACTCTTATGGGCTGGCCATTTGGATATGATCATGTCAAATATTCAAAATGTCTGAGACTCTCCTGCAGAGCAGAAATTCCATTAGACCTCGATTTCTTCCTTTCCCTTTGCCCACTCCTGTGATAATCTGTGTGGTCCCTTGAATTTTACTAATTCTGCCATTTCATTACACTCAGCCTATGGGTCATGCTGCCATCCTAGGCAAAGCACCCAACTACTTCTAATGCTTCCACTGCTTCACTAGATTCCTCAGCCTTATCTTCTTCCACCAAGTCCTTCATACTTTCAGGGGAAAAATGTCAGGGAAGAGTGTTCTGCAGTCAACTTTTCTTCTGAGCCCCAACAAAAGCATCTTCTCCAAATCTGAAACTGAAATGTACGTATCTTCTGTTTCAGACCTGGTTGAGCAAAATCTCAATGAGGAAAAAGAGCAAACAAAATGCTTCTGTATATTATCCTGCCACAGTATTGCTGTAATGTTGACGTGATGGAGACCTCATTGTGTAGTCTCCTCTACTTTGTGATTTTTCTATTGTAATCTATCGACTTTAACAATGCACACTTTGCCGGCTTTGTCCCTTCCAGGTTGATTTTTCCCAGTGTTGGAGAAGTCTGGTTTGTTTAGCTTAGCACTTTTAGTGAAAGCTTCCATTCTAAGATAGACTACCTAAAGCCTGTCAGGGCTATTGGAAGTTGCCAGCACTGCAGGGATAGTCAGGAGATAGGTTCCTTTTACAGGTGTCTGCTATTACTGCCGACTACTATATATTTATTTGTGAATGATGAGAGGAATGGGTCTATAGAGATACTCCCTTTGAAAGGCAGAACTTCAGAGATTTTTTTTCATGCTATTGAAAACAGTGGCTATAAGATTATATGAATGAGTTTTTGATGCATAACAAACACCTTCTAAATGTAGTGTCATGACACAATCATTATTTACTCTCCCTCATTCACATGACTAATCTAGCCGATGGGCTAGGCAGCTCTGCTACCCTTGGCTTCTCAATGAAGCTTGGACACTGATTTGTTTTCCATGTGTACATTCTGGAGACCAGGCTGAAGAGACAGACGCTCACTTTAGCTCTTTTCATATGGGGACAGAACAGCAAAAGCACCTGCACAAATACACAAAGGATTTTTGCTTGTCAGATCTAGGTTCATCCATGTAACATTTGGGGGGCAAAGGGATATTAAAGTCAAGGGATGGAAAAATTGCACTGAGTGTAATGGAAGGCAGTGGAAAGAATGGTGGGCAAGGCGCATCCTGCTGAGTGAAGGACGATGAAGTTGCTCTCCCACACAGGCCAGTGCTGCTAGGACAAAGATGAGAACAGAATACAAATGCTGTTGACTGGGGCTCTCCTGAAGTCTCCACTGGACTTTCTTGGTACTAAAGTGACCTTATCGGGCTAAACTCAGACACAGATGCTTATTTATATCCATTTTGGTTCAAGTTTTAACCTCCCAGGTGACCAATCTGCTACCACGTGCCCGGTCAGATACCTTAATATTCACACCAAAGGTGATGTTTCTAAATTTGGTTCTCCCTTCTAGAATCTTCCATCTCAGCACATTTTCAACAAAAGGATCTTGCTGACTCAAATGGGATTATCAAGTCCAGGAAAAGACTACAGGTTTTCTTCCAGTGTGCTTTCTTCCAGTCAATGCAATTTTTTATGATTCTTTTATTGTTGCCGAGGAGCAAAAGCTCCTAGAATTCAAGAAAACTCCTTTCCTTTTGTCATGGGAAATCAAGTAGCAAGATTTCCACTGTCCCTTTAGAAATGATATCCCCAAGAAATAGCAAGATTCTTTAGTTAATCCTGATAAGCCCATTTTCCACCTCAATTATTAGCCTCTCTTTTCAGGTCATAGATTCCTGACTTATCTATACCCGTTTACTGGAGGACGTTGGCACAGGAATGAAGGTTTATGTAGCACATTGCTTGCATTCTTCTAGTGTCAGCATTAGAATTTACTGAAGCATGTTCAAGGGGTGAAACGATGTGGCTTTTTAGCTCCTTATAAAAACTCTCAACCATCCTCACAAAAAAAAATCTTGCAAGTTAAGGTTTCCCCAATTTTTCCTTGCTACAAAGATCAGATTGACATTTTATGGAATGGGGATATTTTAGTGCAGATATATCTACTGAAAAAGAGAAAATGATAACTTTTAGATCATTAAAATCTAAAAATGTAACCTGATGAGTAAGAAACTGGTAATTCTATCAGAAGATTTTCCTCAACGTACAAGCAAATTAAAGAGGATCAAAAATCTTTAATAAATACCAGAAGCTAAAACTAGCAAGGAGCAGAAAATATGCATGTGACTGAGTCTGTAAACTGTTTGGGTGGGAAGGAGCAGTGAAGCATGAGGCAATGCTAAAACAGGGGAGAGCAGTATCTGAGAAACAGAGGCTCCCTCCTGCCTCAGCTCTCATTCAGAACAGAAACGAACACTTCTCATGACTCAGCTCAGTCCCCATCCTTGTAGTTCATGGTTCTTAGTGATCAAGAAACACAGACAAGGAATGCTTACTGTTTTCTGATTATCGACTTTTATTCTTCTGTGTCCTGGTATTGCCTTGGGTATCTCAAGTCCTATTTGTATCCATTTTGTCATCACAGTTGATCTAAATTGTTTAATTGAAAGCCTTGGAGTTTGCCTGAGATTGATGAGGCATTTCACTCAAAGAGTTGGGTTACAAATATTTGAAATGGTAGGTCAGCATCTGAGCTGGAGTTTTTATTGCTATGATAAAGTCACATGGCCAAAATCAACTTGGAGAGGAAAGGGTTTATTTCATCTTACACTTCCAGGTCACACTACACTGAGAAAAGCTAAAGCAAGAACTCAAGCAGGCCATAAATCGGGAGACAGAAACTGATAGAGAGGCCATGGAGGAGTGCTGCTTCCTGGCTTGCTCTTCTTGGCTTATATAGACTGCTTTTCATAGCATCCAGGACCACTGGCCAAAGGATGACACTGCCCACTGTGAGACGAACCCTCCCACACCAATCAAGAAGATACACCACAGAATTGCCCACAGACCAATCTTGTTGGGGGCATTTTCTCAGTTGAGGTTCTCTCTTCCAAAACGACCCTAACTTGTAAAAAGTTGTGATAAAACTAGCCAGCACAATTGTTTTTCAGATTTTACAATGGAATGCTTTCATCACATGAGAAATTCATTCCCTTATATTTATTGATCTTCAGAGGTAAAAATAAAAGCTATTGTGTTCCGAGCACTTACTATATGGCCAACATTTTGTAATTGCTTTTCATGTCTTATTTGCTTTGCACAGCTCTTTAATGAGATTGTTATAATTACTGTCATCGGTTTCCAAATGCTGCATGAAGGAAGGAAGCAGGTCATATTGCTAGGACTCTGTGTAATTAGAACCCAAAGCCAAGTCATCCAGCTTCAAATTCTTACTACAGACAACCATGCTGGTTTTCATGTCCACCCTAGACTTAAATACCTGTTTCCTAAGCAAACCGGAAGGAGACATGTCTCCAATAGTGAAGATGCATTAGGGCATGTACTCATGGTCCATTCATGTGGAGAAAAGGTCTGCACAGGAGAAAGGGTCCAGAGTAGGAGGCTGACCATAGATCTGTCAGAATGGCCCCCAACATTATTTAAAGTCCCACAAATTTTGCCATATCTATCACTCTCCCCCAAGTATGAGCCATTATGATCTGTCAAAAGGGATGCCACGGGCCCTGAGTTCTCTTTTTTCATGTACTTTCCTCTATGTTGTCAGCGCAATAGCTGAATACATTGCTAACATTCAAACTTTCCATTGACTTCATGGTTTAATAGGAGCGCGAACCTATACAATCTCTATAGGACCGCTACCATCATTACTTTACTTACTCATCACTGCTCCAAATCCCCACTCTATCTTTCACTTGACTCTACAAGTTTCCAGGCATGTTCTCCTCCCTGGAGGCACGTTGGACTTCCAGGTGTTGCACTTCAAGGTCCCTGTGTCCTGAACACCCAGATGTTGGCCTGACCCCTGGTAGAACATTTTGCGGCATCCTCGCTCAGCAGCTGTCTGCCTACAGTCCCTGTTCTGATTCTCTCCTTAGAATTAACCATAACCTAATATGAACATTTTATTTTTGTGTGCTTTTGTTCCTTTTGTACTCCCAGACTAGAGAACCCAGTGGGTATTTGATAAATTGACTAAATGAATAAATGAGTGTATTATGGAGTTGTCTTGAAGGATTAAGCAAACTAACATATGGAAAGCATTTAGAATAAACAATGCTTAGTATGAAATTGGTGTTTAATAGCTGTCATGTTATTAAATTATAACAATGTAAGAGTTGTTGAATGGATGATGTATTGAACCTTTACTGTTACTTTATTGTTATTCCTAGAAAGAGGCTAATCAAGCCACAGATGTTTAAAATATTCCAATTTAATTGCCAATGGCTACTAAAAAGATGCTAGCCAAATCATTTGTGTCTTCTTTTCCTGTTGCCTACAGAATACACTGTCATGGCCCCTATGGTCAGTTGTTTTCCTGTCATTGCTTTTGCAAAGAGACTGTGAAGAGGGTCAGACAGCTTCCACCGCAGAGAGGTCGTTAAGAGTTAAATCATGAAACAGATGGCCTTAATGCAAAGCATATGACACATTTATCCATTCTGTTTTTCCTAGTGTTCCATGTCTCAAGCAGTTACATTCTGTTTAAAGGGAATTTTAAAATTGTGTTTTACTAGCACGGATATATATTTAAAGGACAGATCCCGGAGGTTTTTGTTGATCTTCCCTAACTCTTATTAATTGTACTGTGCTTGCTTCCTCCTTCCCTGTTTTCTTTATTACATTTGGACTGCATATAGAACAGCAGCACCTAAGGTACTTAAAAGGATACTCTTTTCCTTATTAAAGAAAAAAATTTTAAGGTGAATTAAGAGCTGGAGAGATGACTCAGTGGATAAAGGTACTTGCTGCCAAGCATGATGACCTGAGTTCTATCCTTAGGACATGCAAGGCAGATGGAAAGAACCAACTCTTCCAAGTTGTTTTCTGACCACCACATGTACATCATGGTACACTCACATATGCATGCACACATACAGAATAATTAAATAAATGTAAAATAAAATCAAGTTGAATTAAGCCCATGTCAGTCATTTAAGTCATCTGAGCTAGCATTTCTTAGAGGAGATTGCTATTGTTCAGCAAACAGCTCGTCCTTAAAAGAAAGCTGCCTTGGACAATCGCTGTGCGGAAAGACTTTACTAGGAGTCGTGGGAGCTGGTCCTTAACCAGATTCTCTGGCCTATTAGCCAGTGAACCCTGAGCGATGATACTTTGTGATTTCGATCTTAATTTTCTTGTTGACAAAGGTGATGTCAGTGACTGCTCTATTCCCTTATTCTGTGAGAAGACTGTGAGAAAGTATAAAGAAGCACTTTAAGGGTTTTTCTTTTGTTTTTGGTTTGTTCTTGCTGTTCGTTTGGTTGGTTGATTTTGACAGGGTTTATCTGTGCAGCCCTGTCTGTCCTGAAACTCACTCTGTAGACCAGGTTAACCTCAAACTCAGAGATCTGCCTGCTTCTCCCTCCTGAGTACTGGGATGAAAGGTGTGTGCCACCACCCCCTGGCTGTATTTTTATTTTTTTTAAGTATTATTGATTACTGACAGTTTCTTACATTTATACCATGACTCTTAGTCCTTCTCATCTCCTATGCCCCCTCTCTCTCATCCCCCTCCTTTTCCTGCTGGAGCCAGTTTTTTCTTAAGTTCCCCTTGTACTTTCATTTCTTCTTTCTGCAGGATCACTGAGTTTAGTTAGAATTTCTTGCCCACATGTGGGTGGAAGGCTATTTTTGGAACAAGGGCAAGTTAGTAGGGGTTACACCACTGAAGAGAATTATACATCCCAAATGTTATAGAATATTCAATTTTGAATTGTTGCTACAACTTCATAAATGGAGGTGTTAATGAGAAAGTTCATTTAAATCATCCACATATTTTTCGTTAAAGTAAATGCCAAAAGCTAAATTAGCAGTTTCTTTGGAATGGAGAATGTATTTGGTAGCAGGATATCCCATCATCACCAACATCATCCATATTATTTTAATTTTGCTAGGTTCAAGTGTCCTATATAATACCTGCCAACAAAATGTTCGTTACTTTATGAGACTGTAGGTCAGCATTTCAGCTATAACTTGATAATGTTTTACAAAGAAGTAACTTTTCCCCTGCTTATTAGTTCAGTTTATTTTTGAGCCTGCCGTGGATCAGACACAGTTCTAGGTCCTTTAGGAAATCAGTGACTATGATTAAGTTCAGAAGACTAGGACTGTAATTCAATGATGGTGCCTTTATCTAGCATACATGAGGCCCTGGTTCACCCCCAGTTCTATGCACACAGCAAAGAAGTATTTTGTGCTTAAAGACTGTACATTTTGTTGTGGAGAGCAAAGCAATGAAATTATTATAAACATAAATGCTTTTTGTAGTATATTTATAGGTAAGTAGTGCCATGGTGGAGGGTAAAAAAGGTAAGGAGGCTTGGTGAAGTGTGGAACTAGAAAAACCATATTAAAATAGTATTGTAGGGTAGTCTTTTATAAGATGGTGATATGTGAACAGAAGTTTGACAGAGACAGAGGTGAGGCCTGCAGATATTTGCAGGACAAGCATTCCACATCGAATGAATAGCGAATGCAGAGCCCCAACATGGATATTACAGAGTTCCCAAGGGACAATACAGAGATCATAAAAGATGACATTGAGTTCTAGATATTTCCCACTCTCTGCCAGAGATAAGTTTCCAACAAGGAAGGATGTGATTTCAAGGCCAATGCTTAATCCCCGCATTGATACCTCCTTCTCTTTTCTATGTTTTCTCCAGTCACATGACACAGGCAATCCCATTTGATGACCCTCGGTTTGCCAGCTGCCAAATCATCCCTCCAGCTCCACGGAAGGTGGAAATGAGGAGAGACCCTGTGCTGGGCTTTGGGTTCGTGGCGGGGAGTGAGAAGCCTGTGGTTGTTCGCTCAGTGACACCAGGTAACTGTCCAAACCAAGTCTGGTCTTCCTGCCGCAGCTGGTCGCAGTGGCTTCGGTGTGGTTCTGTGGGTGCTTAGGCTCTGAGTACCAAGCAATACTTTCCCATGCCCAGAGAGAGTGCCAACGAAAGGCAGAGATGTGTCACCAAAATGGGCTTGATTTTTCGTGTGTGTGTGTGTGTGTGTGTGTATTGGGGGAGTTTTGGAGACAGAATTTGCTGTGTTGGCCTATATGCGTGGCACTCTATCTGCAGCCCAGCCTGGCCTAAAGCTCATGGTACTCTCCCTGCCTCAGCCACACAAAGCTGGGCTCACAGACCCGCATCCCATGCCTGATTTCAAAGGAGATTTTACACTGCCCAATCCATCTTGTCACTTGGGCTGGGGAAAGCAGTCCTGTATCATTGGTAGCCGTGGCACCATTCCTGAGTGTAGTGCTCCAAGTAATGATAGGCAGGCACCGCAGGGCATGTAACTGTCTGCTGGAAAACACAGTGCGGTTCCAAGTTACAGTATTATTTAGTCACGGGACGGTTGAATGAGTTTATAAGTATACACACCCTTTCCTTTTCACTAGAGACAGGCAGTTTTCCGGCCCCATTGCTGTTGGCATGGACCAAGTAAATGACTTTGGCCAATGACATATTGGTTAATATGATCAAAGCAGTAGGGGGCATATGCATAGTTGAACTATGTCATTGCCATAAGGAGGGATGCTTTCCTGGAGAGGTTGCTACTCCTTCAGTCTCAACTCTGGGATAAACTCCTGGGGTAGCCCAGTCGAAGCCAGTTTGTAATTGGAAACAGATATACTCAGCTCAGCCAGGCCTGAATCATCCTAACGATCCACAAATGGGAGAAGACACAGTTATTGGAATGGTCTGTTACACAACAGATGCTAAGTAATAGTACATGTCACATCTCTTAAATTCCATAATACGACAATAGACTATCTCAATTGCCCATATAAGGATATACAGCTGCCCCACTATTAACACAGACTTTACTTTTCCAGAAGCAATCACTATCACTTTTGGTTATTTATTTATTTGTTATGTACATTTATGAATTTACTGCAATGAACATGGGCCTGTTTTCAGACAAAAGACCCTTATCTCCTTTGTCTTTGCTCCGAACATTTTGCAAATCAGTAACAGAACGCAATAGTAAAATCCTACACATAATAAGATGATTCTGGTGGCTAGGGAAAATGGTTTTATGAATAAAGTATATGCCTCACAAGCAAAAGGAACTGAGCTCAGATCTCCAATAGCCATTTAAACGTGTGTATATAAGGCAAAGCATGATGGTACACACTGTAACTCTAAGCCTAGTGTAGGAGTGGAGTGGACCCCAAGGGCTTATTGGCTAGTTAGAAGACATCCTGGTTCAGTGAACGACCATGTCTCAAAGACTCAGGCAGGCAATCATTGCATCAATGAACTCCTGGCTTCCATGTGTGTGCAAACACATACACATGTACACATACCTAGAAGACACATACAGGCACAATATACATTAACACAAAACTTAGAAATGTCATTTAGGAGAGACCACAGATTCTGGCATAATGTTACCCAAATTTACATTCTGTCTTGGGCCCTTATTAGGTTTTGTAATATCCATGTTCAGCCCTTGCTCTATCAGTTGGATACAGCTTCTCTGTGCTATCCATGTTATGGAGATTTTCATAGCATCTAACTTAGAAAGCTGGGGGAGGTACATAGAGATGTTTCCATAGCTTCTGGCTTATGATTATTATTGAATTCTCAAGTGTTTGGCCTTTTAGTCAGGCAACGGTGAGAAGCAGAAGTTGACTAGTGAGGTGATATAGATTTTTAAAGTTAATTAAATTTTTAATTTTCCATTATTTTGACATAACCTGCCCGAGGCAAGCACCACAAATACAACTGATGACTTTATACTGAGGTTTGAAAGAGTATTTTCACTCCAAGCTGTCCCACCCCACAGCTTGTTACTCGGTCTTCAGAACTTTGTAATCCATTAGAGGTGAATCCTATTTTAGGACTCTGTGAATACTGTCTGAAATCATTGAGGATTGTACTTTCCAAATATGACTGCTTCTTCTTATGTTTTATAAAATAGATCCATGTACACATGAGCACACACACACACACACACACACACACACACACACACACACACACACACACACAGGAGGCACTATAGAAAAGAAAACTAAGAGAATTCCTGAACTCATGCTGCTAGAAAACAGCATTCCCATAGACAAGGAGTGCACAGAGCACAGACAGAATTCTGGCCGCACAGAAGCAGACATTGTAAGCACCAGAAACTTCCCACCCTCTCCCTTTCTGTGCCCTGAACTCCCATCAGCTTCAGAGGCACTATAACAGGAAATGGCAAACATTTTTGAGGAGAGTAGAAAGGAAGTGAAAACAGGTCAAAGGGCCCTTCTTCTGGTTATTTTTGTAAGTGAAGATGTTGGTCAAATAAACTCTCATGAAAGTAACTCTGCTCAAGTCCCAGGTGATTTCAGCAATGTGACCAGATTTTCTATAGGACACAAACCAGTCATCAGAGCAAAGGACATAAAGCACTTCTCTGAAGAAGGCAATTATTTCATATTTTGGAAGGATTTTTGTGTTGCCTCTTCTAGAATCCTATTTGATCTAAAAGCATAAGTCATGCCACTACTAGCAGAACTCGAGGGGCTGCTGATTTAAGAGGACAACCGTAAATTCAGGGCCAGCTTGGACTACATAGTGAGCGTCAGGCTGGATTGGGCATGGAGCAAGACCTGGTCTCATCAAACAAACAGCTAAAACTGTTAGGTGAAATTTAAGACTACGTACGTCCTATTGGTTGAGAGTGGTGTTCTCTCCTGAACATTTCATATCCATCCTTCAAACCATATCTCTGAGATTGATTCTGTGTTTAACCAGCATTTGACTTGAAACTACTTGCTTGACTGAATAGGTGTGGCTGTTTGCACATAGTCTGAATTGCTTATGGACAAACACTGATGCTCAGTTCTCAGATCCCCAAAACGAATGTTTTCTATCACTTATATGGGTGCTTGCTACAGTGCCCTATTCTCTCACTCCCATGAAAACACATCGATGGTACAGATCAGGTAGCACATATGCCAAGTGTCTCATCATGAAACATTCATTTTAATTGTTAAACAAAGGAGTAGTAAGCTTATTAGAACGATAATGTTTGAACAGCACACATCACCCAGGGCTATGTCCCTGGAACCATGGCGAAAATGATACAGTACAAGACAGCACCATATCAGCATTTTGGAGGTAGCCCAGTTGTACAAGTGAAAATAATTCAAATAGTTGAATAATCTGGGTTATTGCTTGAATTTTAGAAACAGCTGTGCTTTGTGAGAACAAGTTCAAAAGAGAGGCGAGCCACGCTGAACTTAGATGTCAAATGACAACAGCAGACAGTGCCACTAACCATGAGGAATCAGGACATGTGAGCACAGACACAAACATCCAATATGCTTAAAGTCACAAATTTGACTAACCACACCCCTCTGCTATCCGGCATAGGGACAAATTCATTTTTAAAATCTTAATCACAGCTATGTCTGCTTTCTGCATTTATTTTATTTTATTTGTTTGTGTGTGTGTGTGTGTGTGTGTGTGTGTGTGTGTGTGTGTGTGTGTGTGTGTGCTTGCCTGCATGTCTGTCTGTATACTACCTGTGTGCCTGGTGCCCTTGGAGGAGGCCAGAAGAGAGCACTGGATCCCCTGGGACTGAGATTACAGACAGCTGTGAGCTTACTCATGGCAATGGGAATTGAACCAGTGTCCTTGAAGAGAAGCCAGTGCTCTGAACCACTGAGCCATCTCCCCAGACCCATGAGTCCTTCATTTAACCTCATAAGCAATCATTTGATGTTTATGATGAAACTACCCCCACATCCAGTTAGCATCAAATCTACAGAAGACCCCATTTCATTTAAGCTGTCCCAAGAGTATTTAACACACAACCAAGTTGTGTAAGAAGTCTTTTCTAACACTCTATGGTTGAGTGTGCTGTCTCCATTCTTGAAATGAACAAATGCATGCAATTTTGTTCAAATCCAACTGTACCTGGTTTGTTAGAAGTGTGTATGTGAAGACATATTGGCTCCCATCCCATCACACCAATGGGGGTTGGAAAGATGGCTCAAAAGTTAAGAGCACTTGCTACTTTCGCAGAAGTCCCAGGTTTGATCCCCAGCACCCACACAACTGTTCACAGCTGTCTATAATTCTAGAGCCATCGGATTCTGTTTTCTGGCACATGATAATACTGTACACATGTAATGTACAAGCATATGTGCGAACAAAACACCCACATGAATAAAATAAACAAAAGGGAAAATATGTGGGAAGCACTGATAGTAGTATCAGTCTTGCTGTTGAAGATTTAGAGAGCCGAGGATGCTCAAGTCCACTCCTAGAGATCCTGACAAGTCAGGGTACAACCTGGTCCTCATATATTCCCACAGAACACCCTGGTGTTAGTGAGTCTTGCCTTTGCTGAAAGCATCATTTGCTCATAATGAGCCATGGAGGAGAAGGAATTTCAGATGAGTGGCCACAGGAATTCTCATTTGTGTATTTTGTTCTTGTCTGCTTCCAGGTGGCCCCTCAGAAGGCAAACTGATCCCAGGAGATCAGATTGTAATGATTAATGATGAACCAGTCAGCGCTGCACCAAGAGAGCGGGTCATTGACCTGGTCAGGTAGGTGACATACTCATTCACCTGTGCCTCGTTATGCCTTTTTACAAAGACTGATGTACAGGTTTTATGCCTTATCTGGCAGAGAAAGAACTTCCTATGGGCCAATGAAGGGCAGAACCCTGAGCCTCCACGTTCATGTTATAGAAAATTCAGTGATGCTAGCCTCCGGTGAAAGAAAGGAAGGAAGGAAGGAAGGAAGGAAGGAAGGAAGGAAGGAAGGAAGGAAGGAAGGAAAGAAAGAAAACTTCAAACTTTTAATGACTCCTATTTACATTACTATAGCCAAAGGTTGCATTTCATTTCTTTCCAGAATTACTAACACATCGATTTTTCTGTAATCAGGGAGATTAAAATGCAAGAGCTAAATAAAGCATAAAGTGATGAATAATTTTATATACATAATTCCACGGATACACAAAGTTCACTGATTTTTTTTCATACTTGCCTGAGTGATTCATTTTGAAATCATCAACTGAAACAAAAGTATAATTAGGTCAAAGCCAAGATGTAAAGAAATATGATTTTTTATTAGTTTAACTTTATTGCAGACAAAGATTATTATGTGACATTTTTAATTGGGCACCAGAAACCACATTTTATATGACCTTCCAAAGTCAAGAATCTGCTTTAAAGTCCACTGAGTTGCTAAAGCTATCACAACACTTTAAACCAAGGAAAAGATCTCTGAACATGTATGCTCATTCAGAAAAAAAATACCTCTGCATTTAAGAAAAGTATTATGTGTTTTGGAAAATTTTGGAAGAAACCTTTTGGTCTCAAATTTTGTTTCTGCTTCATAATGAAGGCATGGATGGTTAAGTGACCTTGGAAGAATTTGGAAATGGGTAAGAAGACAGAGAAATAGAAAAAGAGTGGGTGGTCATTTTAGAGTGACCAACTATCTCAGTCTTAGCATGAGCAGAAAAAAAATGTCCACATGCTAAGAAAATTCTGTCAGTCCCCAAACAGTTGGTCATTGCCATGGTCTGGATGTTTGTGCCTTCTGCAGATCCAAATTAATATTTTTCAGCCTAATATCTATTGTAAAAGTTTCAGGAGGTGAAGCCTTTGGGAAAGTAATTAAATCATAAGGAAGGAGTCTTCAGGAATGGGGTTAGTACCGTTACATTTTTAAATGGAAAAGCACAACTTTCACCTCAAAGGGGATAACAGTTTATTCTGGAGCCAAATACACACATATCACTCGGTCATGGCCCAAGAACACAGATTTACATCACCTTAAATTCCATGCTCCATTGTGGAAGTAGTTTCATGAAGTTTTTGTGCTAATAGAACAAGGAAAGTCATAAATCAAGGCAAATACATTGATGGAAACATCAGAGAAGCAGTTATAACACAATGGGGAAACCTCTGTTAGTGGCCTCAGATACTATCTGATGACTCTCTTAGCTTTTGGTTGATGGAAGCTAGTGCTCTCTTTAGGTTAATACATTCCAAAGATTTTTATCTGTTAGTTACAAAATGTTAGGTCTGACACAGAGATAGACAAGAAATGGCTATTTAGGAGGTTATAGATGGACTAAGATAAATTGTTATTTGGCTCTAGATCTGCAATTTCCCAACCTTTCCACAGCCATTAATTTTCTAATCAGCTAATCAGCCTTGCAGAAAGTCCACTTGCTGGCAAAGAGTGGCAGGGGGCTTCTTTGTGGGAACTTTCCTTCACATACACCGTTATGAAAGGTACTTCTGCCATATAAGAATGCCAAAAGGTACTATATTTAAGGATGAAGCCTTTACCAAATTAAAAATATGCTGTTACCTTCATTCTAGACTTCAAGGGCTACAGACCCGTGAGCAACAAACTTCGATTTTTTATAATTTACTTTGTCTAAAATATTTTTTATAGTAGCCTCAAAAGACTAAATCATTCTTCATTGGTCTGGGACAAATATAATGAAACCCTGCAACCAGAAGGCTAGTTCATACTTGTACTAAGGGAATATCCAGATCTCCAAAGAACATTCTTCCATGGGGACAAACACTGAAACTTGTGTCACATTCGCCTGTATCAGGAACAAGACCTGACCTGAGAATGAATGGTTCAAATCTTTCTGCGGACCAGAAAGGCAGGACTATGGAAAGATTATTTTTAGAATCTCTGGGTTGAGGTCATTTCAGATCACTTATATCTTGGGATGTATGTGGGTATCAGAAGGGACATGCCTCGTCCAGCTGAGCTTTATATCAGCTTGTGTCCTGGAGGGCTATCTTTATGTCTAATGGCAGAAGTCCCATTTTGTTTTCCTCTGGGTACAGACCTGTGTGATTAGTCCTATTGATTCTTGTGCTTGCAGAAGGGTAGAAGAAATAATATATCTGTGCCTGGATTGCTAGCTGCAGGATAGAGATGGAGAAAAAGATACCTAAAAGTGTGATCACTTCCTAGCAATCTTACCTGGGGCATTTAGAAACATTTCTTTTTACCCCCCAAGAAAGTTGTTTGGTTTCCTCCCCGTTTAATGCATTGTCAAGGTAAAATGACATAAGTATAATCCCTATCTGACTTTATATGTAAAACAATAAATGAACCAATTAAAAAGACAAGATGGCAGGCAATGGCTCCAAGTCCAAATTCAGGCTGCCACATAATTTCACAAAACCTGTGAGATAGCAGTGTGCTTTTTTCCTTTAAAATGAAACATTTTAAGATGTTGGAATAAAGAAAAGTGAAGAATGATTTATGGCATATGAAAATCATATGAAATTCAAATTTCTGAGTCTGTAAATATAGTTTTACTGTAAAAGCAGCCCCACTCGTTCATTTACATATCATCTAAGGACGCTTTCTCCCTTGATGAGATGAAGAGACATCATGTGGCACACCAAGTCTAAAGTGCGTTCTGTCAGGCTCTCCACAGACAAATATTGTCTACACTTATAGGATAACCTGATTGTATTTCATTTCTTTGGCTAAGCCTAATTTAGACTGAAGCCCTAAATAATTTACAAAGACTTTTTTTCCATAATGCAGTTGCAATTTCTCTCACATGCTTGATAAGGAGATAGTGTTTTCAGTACACTGAACTGGGAACCATGTGTGCCTTCCATGTCTCTGTTATGCTGGAAATGTTGTTTGGGAAGATTTTTTATTCACGTAGTAAACTTGGGACCATTGAGCCTTATAATCTTCTGTGTCAGGAGAAATCAAAGCAAAGGGATGAACCTTAAGCGGAAAAAGATTCTAGGGAGATGGCTCAGAAATTTTAAAGCTCTTCACGTGTAAACAGCCAGCCTGAGGATTGGAGTTTGGATCTCTAGAACCTAAGTAGGCATGATTTATCGCCTGTAATTCCCACACTTAGAAGAAAGTTACACTGGATGCCCATAGCAAGCTAACTAACTACACAGTGATATGGGTGAACTCTGGGTTCAGTCAGGAGACCCTGCTCAAAGAATAAGGTGAAAAGTGATCCAAGAAGACCTGGGAATGTTAACCTTAGGCCTTCCCAAGCATGTGCACACATATACATGCACACACTGCATACATACTCATACTCACATGAAAAATGACAGGGGAACGAACTGTAAGAGTTTCTTAGTCAGTATTTGGTTCAGTATCATTCTTGGTTCTCTTCCCTTCTTTTTTCTCACCATGTAGTATTTTATTCTGGTGTCTGATCTAGATAATCAATGTGTGATACATCATAACATTCACATTTTACCAATCAAGAAGCTATCAAATCCCCATCCATGTTTCCAGCTTCCTCACTTCAAGTGAACACAAAGTGTTTACAAGGACTGGAGCCTCTGTGATGACTAAGGTAGTTCTCCTCAAGGGCCTTAAACCCCTCCCTTACTAAGCTATCTAACTGTACCGTGTTTTTCCAGTAGAACAGCATTCTGAGGCAAAAATCAGAAAAACACTCACAATTTCCATGTGTATTTATTGAGCAATTTCAATTCACCAAGACTAGTCTATTTTTCTCCTTTCATTGACTTCAATTGTGTGCTGTTAAATTGTCCTTTCATGACCATTAACATTATCTGGAGCAGAACCCATAAACACTCTCACTTGGGAATGCCCAATGTGAAGCTCCAACATTGTCCCTTAAAATACATCTCCTCTTCTTTCTAGAAACAAGCTAAACTCAATATGAGGAATTGAAGAGAAAGGGGTTGGATTTTGATTCACCAAACCACATCCTCCGTTTCCTTTTAAAAACAATGATATGTGTTGTGGTATAGATGGAAATGTGCCCTCCCCCGAGATATGCATATATACTTGTTCACTAGTCCATGGAACTGCTAGGATGAGGGGTGCCTTTTAGTTATAGTTATTCTTTTTAATAATATGACCAAATACCAAACATGAATCAACTTAAAGAAATGTTTATCTTGACTTATGAATTATGATGCTGTGGTCCATCATTAGGAGGGATCTGTGGTGATGGGAAAGGCTTGTGGATCAGAAAGCAGAGCAGAGGCATGCCTGCAGAAGTTCAGTTGAATGTCTCCTTTTCTCTGTTTTATTCATTCCAGAATTCTAGCCCATTGGATCATTCCACTCATATTCCAATTAATTACCTATGACAATGCCCTCACAGACATACCTCAAAACCATGTCTCACTGATACCCTAGGCATTTCTTCAACGTTCTAACCTAGAAGAAAAAATTACATCACTGTAAGCATTCCCTTGAGTGAATTATTAGTACCCTATCCTCTTCTCTATTTGCTTCTCAGTCACTCTGATGTAAATAGGCTCCATTACATTAAGTACTCCTATCAGATGTATGATGTTGTCACAAACTCAAATCAACAGGAAAGTCAAATCATGGGTTAAAGTCTCTGAAACTATGAGCCTAAGTTTGTATTTCCCCCTCTAAGTTATCTTTCTTAGACATTTTGATACAGCAATAGAATTTGGACAATAAAATTGAGATAAATCAAAACCTCATTTTCCCCTCTGAAAATCCTCCCTCCTCTGAAGTGAAGGTCAGGTTGGAAAATAATATTGATGTATTTTTATTTCACTACTCCTGGTAGGATCATCTGAGTAAGCTGTGGTGCTCTTCTCACTAATGTTCATTCCTGGGCCCTCTGTCTTGCCCACACCTACATACTGCCTATGCTATGAAGCTCAGATACAGAGATTTTAGTGGTAAGAAAAATGGGGGTACTGATAGAGTTATTTTAAGGTGTCATCCTTTGGAGGTCTGAATTGAGTGCTCTCTCTCTCTCTCTCTCTCTCTCATCATCATCATCATCATCTTATTCAGAGACCACAAAACTCCCTACTCAACAAGATAGCTACTTGAGGAGAAAACACAAAGTCACAGAAGACAACCAAATACCTGATAGCACCACAGCTGTTCTTCTGGGTTTTTTTTTCCATTTTTTTCGTAAAAACTGAGGAAGTAGAGGCAGAGACGTTGAGCAGGTGGATGGAAGTTATCAGAGTCCATTTTCCCTCTCCTTTGGAATTTATGGGGTTCCCATTCACTTAAATCTCATTTTATAATGTAGTACATGTATTCATTTGTGTGTATGCCATGGATATGTGAGAGAGAAGCAATTATAATGTGGAAGGGCATTTGACCTGAACTACAAGTTCCATGAGAATAAAATACCTTACCCCCTGTGCAATGTTTGGCTCATGTTCTGTGTTTAATAGTGTATTTGATGGTTTTTTTTAAAGCACCCTTTGAAAATTACAGACTTATGTGGGTCTCTCCAAGTTCTTCAACTCAAAATTCTGCAAATATTTGAATAGCAGCTATTGAATACATGCCCTAGTAAACAATTTTTCACTCATTTATGAAGTATTTGTATGCTATGCTTGTGATCTAAATAATACAGAGATCCAGGTAATGGTAATGCAGGGATCAGTGAAATAAAACCTGAGCCTATTAGTGCACTTGCAATCTAGAGTACTATGAGTAATGATTTCCATTAGGGTTGTTAATTAAGACAGATAAGCCCCACATTGCACACATCAAAGAAAGATCATTTGAAAGGAATTCTTCTAGTGGCTAAAAAGCCAGGGAATCTGAATAAAATTGAAACAGTAAAAATGTGATCCTAACGCATGCTGCCTTTTAATCATCAGACAATAAATTTGTCTTTAGAAAAGTATTGGGATACTTTATTTTAGCAACATAATTCAAGTATGACGACACAGTGCCATCTTATATCTGAAAACTCATTAAACCAAAAATTTGAGCTAGTGGATTTCCCAATAATGAAAGTGTTCATGCATTACAAAACTGTCCTGTGCCTTGCCATAAGTTTAGTCATCCGTCTGCCATAATGTGTACTGACCTAAAAGTTTAGCTCTTAAAAAATAATCCCCTTTTTACTAGTCTCCTCAGCCAGTATGTGGTTTAATGTCTGTATCTTACACAAGATAAATTCCCCTTCTGTTTAATAAAATATCCCATTTTCTTAGCCACTAAGGAAATTCAGAAAAACACTCATCATTTTAATAACACTATAAAATTCTCTCCTTAAATATTGGCATCTATTTGCTTGTCTAATTGGTTTAGTCTTGTTTCTTTATCCCCACCCCCCCATTGCAGCACTTACTTATGGATTTTTTTTTTTTTTGGTTTTCAGATAGATTCTTTTCTTTGTGGATTATTTTCATTATAATTTGGCTACTCTATTATAGACATTTATTATTTTTTCCTAAGAAAATGAAAGAGTTTCTTGGAGACCAATTTACTGCTATAGTAACCACATTTCTTTTTTTTCATGTCATCTCAAGAAGTGCTATAATTGCTGCATTGAAATTAGATGAGTGTCATTAGTTTTATAGTTTTCTAAGCTGTTAACACTAGCTTATACTTTATAGTCATAGAGGAGACAAATCTTTGAGGAATCTATGCCCTCTACAAGTTACCATATCCTTCCTTAAAGAAGTAGTACCCAAAGGTCATTTTCTTTGACTCTTCACGATTAAAAACAACTCCTACATTTTTAAAAACAGTACATTCTGTAATCACTCATAGAAGTGTTGTGACTCATGCCTCCTTCTCCCAAAGAAGGCCAAGCCAATTACATTTATTGGACTTCAACAGTTATTGAGCGCTGACTATGTACACCATGTAAGGCACTGAACATGTATAGATACAGAAGACATGATCCTTGCCCTCCTGGTGGAGACTTCCAATTGATTGGATTGTATTTGTACCTACAAGATGGAAGAAAGGTTTCATGGAGAGGATAAAAGCTCAGGTTCAAGAATGGAGTTCTGGGGGTGAAGAGTAGCTGTCAACATTGAGTGAAAGGGAAGCTTTGTGTATGGATAAATGGTTGTAAAATCACTTCCCTTTATTTCTGCAAATCTCAACCCCTTTCAATAATACTTCTTTTTCCAACCTGCAGATACAGACAAAGTTATCACCCAGGAGGCTGTTCTGAAGCACAACCTCAAAAGTTGCCCCTTCAAGGCAGTGTTGGAAAACTACTCTCTTATCTCAGACCTGATCACTAGTCTTTTTGGATTAAAGATCCATTTTAGAGCCTGAAAATGGCATAGACTTCTCCCTCCAGCCAGGAAAATCTACACAAAATTTCTTCATATAATACAATATATCATGACCCTGGCCTCCAATCCCAGTTTTAAAACTTAGGCAGCAGACTTGGAAAATCCTTTCCCTCTTCCTTCCCCACCTGGAATACCAGAAGGTAGCACTGAAAATCCAAACACAGAGCAACTCAGTTCTCTAACATAGCTGTAGAATAGGAGAAATGCCAGTCTCAAAATAAGAAGACAAAAGGCTGAATAGGGTACATATCCCTGCTTGTACCAGCCTCTGTAAGAAGGAAGCTAACTATTTCTTTGTCTGCTTTATTTCATTTGTTATGCTGACTATTCCTGCTGGTCTATAGCCATGACCATTTAGCTACAGAAGGCAACTTGGGTCTCTGAAACATTCACTATTTCTAAACTATTACCCTGGGACTGAAAATAAATCCCAAATGCAGTAGGGTTAATTTAATAAGAAAAGTAATTGTAATGGAAAGAATAATAATGATAGTTCCCTAGCCAGGAGTTAGTGAAGTGGCTGAATAAGAGGTCTTGTGGTTTTTCCATCTGAAGTCATCATCCCCAACCTCAAGTACTTTTATGGGAGTTTAGGAATACAGATAGGGTTTGTAAAACTATAGTGGAGCCAAGGATTGAAGAGGAAGAATTTAAAAAAAAAATAGATGTACTCATGCCTTATATAGTCAGCTATCATACTGACCATGGCTACTGATCTGGAAATGCCCATGTTCTATGGCCTTAGCTAGAGTTTTGTCTGCTTGAGCTTGGTCCTTCCACTAGCACCATCTTTCAGTGTACTTAGTAGTTATGTCTATACATGCCTTGGATCCCAGACCTGCTGACCTCAGTCCCAGATGAGAATTCTGAAATGATCCGTGACTTATCTTCATCCTGTCTTAACCAATTAAGCTCTGCCTGCACAGGGACTATCAGGAGTGGACAAAACAATGCGTATCGTGAGAGGGAAAACCTGATAAACTGTGTCCCATGAATTCTCTTGGCACTCCTGACCAGGATCCAGGAGCAGCTCTGCTTACCCAGTGGCCTAATAAATAACACGTCCTTCTACGTCTCCAGAAGCTAACTTGAGAAGCTCAGTTTCAGCTGAGAATTAAAAAGTAATCCCCTGATTCAGTCTCAGCCTCTCTCAGAATGGTTTGGGTCCTTTCTTCTCATCTGAGGACCTGTCCAGTGACCTTGTAAGAACCATCCCATGAATCTAGTAGGATACATAATACAGGGCCCATCATCTGAAAACTCAGCTATGAATGACCCTTTCTAAATGTCAGCCCAACTGACCAAAATCCTGGGGACAATAAATTCAGTCTGGGTCTAGATGGGGCCCAAACTGGCCAAATACCCTAATAACAGGACTGCTTTGGATCACACTGAAAATCCTGAAGCAGCCAAATGGTGTAGTTTCAGGGCCACTTGACTGGCATCCTAGAGATAATCCAGCTAGCCTGCAGAACCAACAAGAAAAGGTCTTACTTCCTGAAGCTGATCTAAAAATTAGAAGGATTTGCTCATTCAAATGCACAGCCACCAACTCAAGGCTGTAAGAATCATAAAGAATCGGGCAAACGTTCACCATCAAAGAAAACTAATGAAGCTCTCCATAGCAACCCCCAGGCAATGGAATTATATGGACTGCATGAAAATGAATTCAAAATAGTCATCTTGCAGGATCTTAATGAGATGCAAGCAATCATAAGCAAACAAGTAAATGACACCGGGAAAATGATCCAAGAGCAAAGTTGGAAGTTCAACATACAAATATTTTATCAAAAAGCATTAAACAAGTGAGCATGGCAGCACACACCTGTAACCCCAGAATTTAAGAGGTAGATACAGGAGCACCAGGCATTCTAAACAAGCCTCCGTTTTATATTAAGTTTGAGGCCAACCAGAGATACATTAGACCCTGCCTCAAAAAGAAAAAGAAAAAAAATAAGGAATGAAACACTAAAACAGAAATTTTGGGGGTTGGAGGCAATGTAATAAGACAGCTATGTAGAAGAACAAGCAAACTTGGAAACAGGTTGTTTCAAATTAGCCAGTTGAAAGAAAAATAAGAAAGGGAAAGTGGGTAAAGGAAGCATATGGGACCTATAGCATAACATAAACTCAACCAACATATACATTATGGGAATATTAGAAGAGAGCAAGATGAGAAAAATATTTAGTTGATAAAGTAATTAGTAAAAGTGAATATTCCCAAATCTTCAGAAGGTCATAGACATCCTGATTCCTGCTGCTCAAAGAATGCCAAGCAAGGTCATCCCAAGAAGCCCACTCTGAGATACATCAGAGTCAGAATACCAAAGGACAAATGCAAAGAAGTCTGAAAGCAAAAGGACAAGAATAGTTGGTCATATCCAAGGGAATTTCAATGGTCGTACTAGTAAGTTGGTCATTAGCCACCTTGCAGGCCCGTAGGGAATGGACACTGTATTGTGCATGCTGAAAGAAAAACTGTCAACCAGGAATACTATACCCATCAAAGCTCTCCTTCAGAAATGGAGTGATAAAGCTATTCATAGATAAACAAAAGCTAAGGAAGGGAGTTCATTCCCTCCAGGTCTGTCTTAAGGCTTTACATAAAAGGATTCTCAGTTAAACTTCAAGAAAACATGTGAAAGTAGAAACTGTACAAGTAAAGATAAAAAGCATAATTAAATTCTAATTTAAAATACAATGTGATAATTGTGTGTAAATAGCTTTTAACTATACAATTTAAAATACAAAAAATAGCTAATCAAAAATAAAAGCATTAAGCTGTGCATGGTAGCACATGCCTTTAATAGCAGCAAGTATATCTGTAATAATTTGCTAATGGATTACATGACAAAAGAAAAAGTTTGATATAAGTAGCAGAAAATTGTGGGTACGGAGAGAAGTAAATGTGCGGAGGTTTTGTATGAGGTTGAAGTCAAGTATCTGTTTGAAATAAACTACTATAATTGTAAAATATGTTTTTGCAAACCTTATGACAACAGCAGAAGAAAAGCTTCTAGCATACATAGAAAGCATAAATGGATAGAAATAAAACCACGCTATCAAAAAGTATCAATAAATCAAAAGCAATGTCAGAAACAGAGGAAAAAAGGAACAAAGGAACAATGAAAGAGTCTGAAAACCTGTCTCGAAAAGCCTAAAAAAAGGCGTCTGAAACCAATGGGCAGATTAGCAATAAGTCCTTACCAATTAGTGATTAGAGTACATGCAAGCCGTTTCAGTTCTCCAGTCAAAAGACAGGGTATGGAGTGGTTAAGAAAACATGATCTACCAAGATTCTGTTTACAAATAAAGTCATATCAGCTCCTCATCCACAGGCTGAGCTGAAAAGTGAAGGGATGGGAAAAAATGATACTCTATTCCAATGGAAATCAGAAGAGAGCAGAGATGACTATGCCTCCATGAGGAAAAAGTAAAGTTTCACTCAAAATGTCTCATAACAGAAAACATACTTTATCAAAAAGATCCTGTTTTAAATATATAGGCACCCAATATTGGATCTCCTAGATATGCAGAAATACTGACATAACAAATGGGAAAATGGGGGACCAGGAACAGAAAGCTATGTTCAAGTGATTTTGTCCTTCCACAATTAATAGATAAAGCCTAATCCATAGCATAATGAATAATATTAATAACTAAGGCCTTTAAACAGCACTTACTTCATAATAGCAAGCCCTTGTGAAATGGCCAAAGGTTTAAGAGAGGTCTTTCCCATCATGAGTTCTCTTGTATTTTCTTCTCCTCTTGTGGGGTGGTGCAACAAGAAGGACTTCACTAGATTCTGCCTCCTCTATCTTGGACTTCCCATCCTTTAGAAATTTTAGCCAATAAATGTGTGTTCATTCTAAATTAAGCAGTCTATGATCTTCTGCTACAACTTGCACAAAGTGAACCCATGATGATGACAGTCATCAATGCTATACCATACAGCTGAAATCTGCTAATAGAATAGAAGTTTATTATTCTCAATCCCTCATTCATCATTATGTGAGGTGATGGATGTGCAGACTAACTTGATTGTGAATATTGTTTTTACAATGTGTGTGTGTTTATGCATCAAACAGATCTTAGTGAAGTGAGAAAAAGAGAGTCAATGATGAATTATTGACAATTACTTTAGTTAATGAGAGACCAAAACATTATTCTGCTGTTTAGGTTGAGCAATAATATGAATGCACCATCTGTCTTAGTTAGTGAAGCTGTGATGAAACACCATGACCAAAAGCAACTTGGGGGTGTGTAAAAGATTCCCAGTTCATCACCGAAGTAAGTTAAAACAGCAACTCAAACAGGGCAGGAACATGGAAGCAGGAACTGATGCAGGCACCATGTAGGAATATTTCTTACTGGCTTATTTTTGCCTAGTCTTATTGTAATTTATTAGGCCATGTTTGGTTGATATGCCTGGGAGGCCTGCTCTTTCTGGGAGGAGATGGGAGAAGTATATCTACAGGAAAGGGGAGGTGGGGGAGGACTGGGAGGAGTAGAGGGAGAGGAAGTTGTGGTCAGAATGTATTGTATGAGACAACAGATTTTAAAGAGAAGAAGAAAAGAAAATGTCTTTCAACTGGATCTTACAGAGGCATTTTCTCAATTTGAGGCTCCCTCCTCTCTGATGACTCCAGTTTGTGTAAAGTTTTGTCTAGCTAGCACACTGTCTCCTGTGTCCAAATTTTGTTTTAAGAATAGGAAGGTAGCCAAGCAGTGGTGGCACACGCTTTTAATCCCAGCACTCGGGAGGCAGAGGCAAGTGGATCTCCATGAGTTCAAGGCCAGCCTGATCTATAAGAGCTAGTTACAGGACAGGCACCAAAAACTCCAGAGAAACCCTGTCTCAAAAATCCAAAAAAAAAAAAAGTAGGAAGGATAGTCTAATAATTCTAATAAGAATGCTTAAAAGGAGAGCTCATGTATGGCTAAAACACATACATGCCTACCATAAAACAGTGGACCAAATCACCTCCACTTTTAAAGTCAAAGCTGTGTATATTTTTAAGGATGGCTTTTTGATATATCAGAAAGGAAAGAAAAATATTGATACCATTGCATGTTGAGAATCAGCATCCTTATTTTGTGATAAACCTGCTAAACATCTACCTCCCTTTTATTGAAAATAGCTAATTTTAATATGTTACATACTTTCATATATTAACACATTCAGTGTTCACAAATGGCGTATGGGTCTGCAGGTTAACCATAATTTGCAGATAGGATAACGTAAGCACAGAATGATGCAAGGCCTGCACAATACTCCAAAGAAGGTAACATGGCTTCCAATCCAATCTGCTCTTAGGTGAAGGCTTTCCAAAATTTCACCATACACATTCCTAATAGCTGCTATGTGATCTAGGTCTATTTGTTTTACATAAAGATTTTATGTAAAACTAGGTCTATTTTATTACATAAAAATTGGGGACCCTAAAGCTGGGCAAGGTTCCAGTCCCTGTCTGGTGTTCAGAGCAAAGAGGAAAAGGCACAGTGGGAATGGAGGGATCCAGTGCAAACTGTTAGGATCTGGTGTTCTAAAGAAGGCCAATCATGCTAAACCCTCCTTACATGGTAGACCAACCAAATAACAAAGCTTTGATTGGCCTCTATAACCTAGTTTAACTCATAAGACACATAAATGTACTCTATTTGGGGCTAATGATACAAGGGGCCTACCTCCTATTTTAGGTTCACTAAGCACAGAGAGTGCTCAGGAGGACTTTCTGGTTGCAGTCATTGGGAGACTGGCAAGATTATTAAGGCAGGGTGCCTTTAGAAGGGATCCATCTAAAGATCAGCTCTCAGCATGTCTTCCTTTTTATCAGTTCTTCTTCCCAAAGATTATAATGGAAAGTCAAATTGCATTGTGTTCTAGGAGCACTGTGTCTACAGAATACCTTAAGAAGGTCACCTTCCTGCCTAATTTCAGCTGGTCTGAGGTGCATCATGGTTTCACTTAGGGAAATAACATAGCAAAGAACTTCACTGAACAACCTGCCCATACAATATGTATGGTGGTGTATGATATAATAAGGCCTTATTAGAGTAAGAGCAGCAAGCACTTTCAGTAAAAACACAAAACAGCCCCATGCTATGCTGACATTACAAATTGTAGTTTCTCTTAATCCAGAGTTGCAGTATACATGTTTTCTGACAATTGCAAATTACAGAGCCTAAGGAGAAAGAGGTCAGTATGTCCAGAAAATGCAAAGTTTGAGAAAACATTCTGATAAGGACTAAGGAAGAAAAGGAACCTGAGTTCATAGTTCATAAATGCTATAACAACCCATAATTGTGAAAATCAGGATGCAAATGACTTCAGCTAGATTATTTTAATATCCTTAGATTTTGTTAATGACCATCTCCCACTCTCTCATCAAATCTCTCTGTTATTATGATAGCTTTTGAGCAACTCATGTGTATAAAATGAATGTTTAGGTTTGAAGAACCAGAACTAATTTAAATCAGGGCATATTTTCAATGATCTCGTATACTTGCCAAGACTGCCTGTCATAACATTCTACTTGTATTAAGCAAAAGTGATAGAAGATAATTATTATTTTGTCATCGCTTAGAACTATGCAAGTTTATAACTCATCGCATGCCCTTTCTCTAAGTAGCTGAAAAGAAGACAAAATATAAATAAATACATAAAATACTTTTCTCATTGCTGTGTACACAACAAAAGCAACGTAATGAAGAAAGAGTTTATTTTGGCCTGAAGACTGAAGATATAGTTCATCGTGGTCAGGATGGTCTGGGGGTGAAATATGCTCCAGCTTTGATGGCAGAAACTGGACATGGCTTGTCACATTGCAGCAGCAGAGAGATGGCTTCTAGTGCCCACCTAGCTTTGTCCTTCCTATTCAGTCTTGGAACCCAACACATAGGATTGTGCAACCCGCATGACTTCCCCCCTCCTAGGTGACTCTAAATCCTTTTAAGATTACCCATCAAGATTAATAAACCTCTGGGGAGATTGTACATTTTTTTGCTATGGTTAGTAAAATGAAAAAGAAAGTTTGTTTTCTTTTTTAAAAGAATAAATTAAAGAAAATAAAATGAATCGACAATATATATATAAAAAGAAGATGCCACAGATAAGCAAATAGGGCTTCTTTCCAAGAGCTGCTTAGTAGAAGTTCTCAGGAACTCAAAGGTGGAAGCTCATTTTATACGTTGCACAATGGGTGGAACTGTTGAGCAAGACTCACAACTTTACAGTCTGATGCTAATATTAAAGTGTGTTACCTATACACAATCCATAATAATTCATCATTTTCTTCATATCCACATTCCTGTGCCTAGTCAGTTCATTCTGTTTTCCTCAGTGCCAAGCTGAGATTTACAATGATCTATTCCTTGGGGATATCCATCCTCCAGATTTTCCCAAGATATCTTTGTGCCTAGTCAGTCTGTCTTTAGTCACTTACAGAAGAAAGGGGCCATGATGCCAATCCCTTAATTGTTGCTTTCAATTCTTTCTCAGTCACGTCTCTGTCATCCCAGATACAGCCACCATTCCTCAGCCAAACTGAGACATATAATCATCTCTGGAGCTAATTTCCTCCAGGACCTACTGATCTTAGAGATCTGACTAGGAAAGAAGGTTCTTTAATTCCTCAAGGTTATCTGGGGATTCCTAATTAGTTCTTTCTCTAGAATTGGCTTCTGAGAAGATGAGGAGCATGCCTGTCCTTTCATAGGCCCCAAGAAGTCTGTGCCTTTGTGCTTGCCCTAGAGATGCCCAATTTTCCCCATGTTATATTAGTTCCTTTGTAGGGATCAGCATTCTTTATTCTGGTTCATTGGATCTACTTCCTAAATTTACCCTAAGTTTCTCAAACCCAGATAGTTCTTTACTTCCTTCTGTAAGTACTTAGTCCTCAAACAGTAAATACTGTATGATCCAGCTGACCAAATGGGAAAAAAAAAATGTAAGTACCAAGCAGAGTTGTTTTTTTTTTTTCAAAAAAATAATGAGATTGAGAGGGGAACTATAGGAAGTATTTCAAAAATACCATCCTACTAACCTAATGAACACATATCTGGTACTGTACCAGCCTGGCTTCCCTAGACATAGAACTGACAACTCATTAGTTGTTCAGTTACTAAGGCTGGGTGCAACAGCAGCAATAATCTGCTGCTGAAGGCCTGAAGGAGATTTGGAGGGTTTCTGGTTTGCAATGCATATTAGAAGCCAAAGTAATCTGGGTTCTTATGTCAGTAAATGAACGTGGCAGCAACAGAGTACATGAACTGGCTGGGGAGAAGAATCACAAGTAGGCAAAGTCAAAACTTCTTTACTTCCATCTTTTTTTGTCTTCTGGTGGTACCCTATGTTTAGACTATGTCTTCCCACCAGTAACCTGATCAAGAAAATCCTTCACAGATGTTCTCTGTGCTTTGTCTTTTTGCTGAGTCCAGATCCAGTTTGGCTGACAACCAAGAGTAACTAGCACAGTTATAGAAATCAGAACGCTGGGAACTTGCATCCCATGCCTACGTGCTGACTCTCTGTGACCTTGGACAAAGAGCTTGATGTTTATAGTTTCTGATTTTCTTGCCTATAAGATAAAGATATAGCTTACAGAATTATTGTACAAATTAGCTAAACCTCAGTGAAGAAAGCTTTAAGCAGACTAGGAGCATAGGACCAGCACTTAATGAATCAGAATCGTTGCTGTCCTCATCAAAGCTCTCATCAGCTTCATCACTACAGCTGGCGATTTTAAGCAAATTGCTTAAATTTTGGATGTTAGTCTCTTCATCTGTAAATGTGCCCATAATTTCTAAGCCTTTGTCTAAGGATCAAATGGGAGGGCACTTTGTGACTTGTAATCAGTTAAGTCATTGCAGGAGAGGCTGCCACTAGTGCTCTTGAAATTGAAGGATAGAGCAAGTGAGCACAAGCCTGAACATCCAATCAAACCAAAGAAAATAGCCTGCCAGAAATCTAGCCTCTGAGGATAAAGATAACTTGAGTAATGATTAAAAGTCTCTGAGACACAGGCACCCAGGACTCGCCACTGTGGGATTGGAACCCAATGCTTGGCAGTTAAGCGTGACTGTGAGAACAAAATAGGGTAGTAAGATGATAGAGAAAGCAGTGTGGCAACATGGTGACAAGGATAAGATAGAGAAAGCAGTGTGGCAACATGGTGACAAGCATAAGAGTTACTTCAGGGTTCTGTTATACAGTTACAAGAATCCCAGCATCTGTTGTGCAGGGATGAAGAATCGGTTTAGAACAAACTAAATCAAAGCCCAACAAATCTTTCCTCTGTAAAGGACCAGATGGGAAAGGTTTCAGCCTCTGCAAGCTCTGTGATCGTGTCTCCATCTTCATTCTGCTATTGGAACACAACTAAGCAGCCGTAAATGATATATAACAAATATTTGTTGCTAGGTTCAAATAAAATTTTAGTTGTTCTGTGTTTGTTAGTTTGTTTTGTACCTCAACATGTGGTCTATTTTAGAGAAGCTTCTATGCTTTTGTGGTAGTTGGTATGTAATTGGCCCCCATACGCTGATAGGAAGTGGCACCATTACTATTAGGTGATGTGACTTTGTTAGAATAGATATGGTCTTGTTAGAGTAAGTTTGTCATAGTGGGGATGGGCTTTAAGGTCTCATATATGCCCAAGCCACATCAGTCCACGTCCTGTTGCCTGCATACCAAGATGTATGATGCTCTGCTACTTCTCCAGCACCATGTTTGCCTACAAACAGCCATGTCTCACCATGATGATAATGGACTGAACCTCTGAACTGTAAGTGAGTCACCCCAATAAAATGCTTTTCTTTATAAGAGTTGCCAATAGTCATAGTGTCTCTTCACAGGAATGAAACCCTAACTAAGACAATGTTGTTAAGTAGAATGCATATTCTTTGGTATTTAGGTGGAATATCCTGTAGATATCTGTTAGATGTAACATGTCATTTCATTCTAAGGTCCCCATGTTTACTTTGTTTGTCCAGATGACCTATCAATTGGAGAAAGTATAGTGTTAAAATTGCCTACTATTTGTAGGGGGTTTGTGTTAATCTGGATCTTTAATACCATTAGTAGGATTTCTATAAAATTGGATGCACCAGAGGTTGGTATAGCTGTGTTTTATATTGTGATATTTTCTTGATTAGTTGATCCCTTGATTAGAATGAAGTGATTTTCCTTCTTGTATCTACTTATTAATTTTAAAGTACAATTATATTTTTTCAGATATTACAATGGCAATGTCTTCTTGCTTCTTGATCCCATATGTGTTGGATACTTTTCACCATGTTTTCTCTTTGAGGTGATACCTTTCTTCAAAGCTAAAATGAGTTGGTTGTAGACAACAGATAGATTTATTTTGTTTCTTAAAACATTTTGCTAGCCTTTGTCTTTTGATTGCAGTATCGAGGTCATTGACATTTAGAGTTAGTTATTATTGAAAGGTGTGTAGATTGAAGTTATTTTGATGTTCTTCACTGCTTTGTGTTCTTAGTTATGCTTTGTATTTCCTTAAATTACAGCTGCATTTTTTTTCTTTCTAGAGTCTCTTGGCTGTACTTATTCCTGTCTTTACTTCAAAGAATTGTTTCCAGTATTCTGTTTAGCATTCATATGTTGAATATGAATTTTTGTAGGCTGTCAACAAGGAACTCAAAAAAACAAATAGTCAAGAAAACAAATGACCCAATTAAAAAATGGGCTAGGGATCTAAGCAACAAGTTCGCAATAGAAGAAACAGCAAATAGCCAATAAACACCTCAAAAAGTACCCATCGTCCTTAGCAATTCAGAAAATACAAATTAGGACAATTTTGAGATTCATCTCTCCCCACTCAGAGTGACTAAGATCACCAAAACAACTAACAGCAAATGTTAGAGGAGGTGTGGGAAAACAGAAACCCTCATTCACTGTTGCTGGGAATGCAAATTGGTGTAGAGACTCTGAAAATTGGTTTGAAGAATTCTCAAAGCACTAAAAATAAATATACCATATGACTCCTTGCCACATGCCCAAAGGACTTGACACCCTACTGCTCAGCAGTGTTTATTGTGACCCTATTCACAATAAACATGGAATGAAAACAACCTAAATGTCATTCAGTTGATGAATGGATAATGGATATGCAGTACATATAAACAGTGTAATTCTGTTTGGTTGTAAATAAAAATGAAATAATGAAATTTACAGGTAAATGGGTGGTCTAGAAAAGATTATATTGAGAGAGGTAACTCAGGCCAAGAAAGACAAACACAAAATGTTCACTCTCATTTGTGATTTCTCACTCTAAATCTTCAGATGTGATTATACAACATAGAGTAACCACAGAAACCAGGAAAGTATAAAGGGACCATAGGTGAGGAGGGAGGCTTGGAAGGGAAAGAGCTGAATACAGGTGATAAGAAGTGAGAAGTGGAGTAATGGCAGAGGTGTGAGGAAAGTCAGTACAGAAGGAGAAGGAGGGAAACATCATTTTGAATGGTTGGCTAGGTTAGTTCAAGTGACTCCCAAAACAATATTGACTAGTGATATAGTAGCTATTTAAGGTAAGTCCCTATGGCTAAAGACACCACACACTTGGGACACATGATCAGATGATTCAAGCTGGATCCGACCTGAAACACTTCCTGCATTCTAGCTTCCATGGTACCAAAAACTACTACACAAGGTTTCAAGGAATGAAGCAGTTAGTAGTCCTACCCAACTGTGACACCTATGAACCACAACAGTGACCATTATGGCATGATATTCATAAAGGTATTGGGCACAGTGCAAAGATCAATAGATCATGGAGAGTCCAGGTCAATTGGATGCATCTGCATTACAGCTCCTGTATCCATGGCTCAGGGAACATCATGGAAGAAGGGGTAGAAAGAATATACGAGCCATAATATGAGGAAGTTTGCTATAAAAACAGTCTCTCCTAGAACGAGCTGATAAACAAGACCAGAACAAGGCCATTTTCAATGGGTATGCTAGCTGGGCCTGATTGGGCATACCATTAATCCCATCACCCAGGATGCAGAGGCAGGTGATCTCTATAAATTAAAGGCCAACAACAAAAATGGATTCAGCAGGTTATATTTACAGAGTTGTGCATACATAGAAGTATGTATTCTAGAAAACATTATTTTGAATGAGGTAACCCAGACACAGAAAGACAATTATCAAATGTATTCACTCATAGGTGGTTTTTAAACATAAACCAGCCTACTAAGCATAATCCCAGAGAACTTAGACAACAATGAGGACACTAAGAGAGACATATAAAGATCTAATTTACATGGGAAGTAGGAAGTAGAAAAAGACAAGATCTCCTGAGTAAATTGGGAGCATGGGGACCTTGGGGGAGAGTTGAAGAGGGGAGAGGAGAGGCAGGGAGGGGAGCAGAAAAAAAATGTAGAGCTCAATAAAAATCAATAAAAAAGCACTATGTATGTATGATAATAATCAAAGAAGAAGAGTCTATCAACTTGAAAGTAGGGGCTGTGAAACTGGTTGTTTCTCTGCTGTCTGCCAGTTCCCAAATATCCACTCTGAGGCTTAATATTAATTACAAACTGGCCAATGGTGCAGGCTTGTTACTACCTAGATTTTACATCTTAAATTAACCCATTTCTATTAATCTATGTTTTGCCACGTGGCTGTGGTGTTACCTCACATCTTGCTTCTCCAGCAGCTGCTGGCATCTCCCTCGACTCTGCCTTCTTTCTCCCTGTATTCAGTTTGGATTTTCTACCTAGCTGTATTCTTCCCTGCCATGGACCAAAGCAACTTCTTTATTAACCAATGGTAATAAAACATATTGACAGCATATAGAGGGGTATCCCGCATCAGGGCTGGGCATGGAAATGACTGATGGGGGGTACCTAAGGAGGGCTGGAGACAGACAAGGGAAAGGAACAAGTGATCTATTTGAGTTAAAAAATATACCAAAAATTCAAAATTAAATGAACACAGCAATATAAAAACTGAAAAGAGTTGAAAGAGCCAAATTTAGTACTCAGGCCTTACAGAAACCCAAGCTGAAGAACAGAGGGTACAGATGCAAAAAATAAAGTGGAGACTTTGCGTTTGAAATAAGGATAAAGACAAAGCAGCTATTGCCTAAATTTTTTTGGAGAAAGTAGTCAAATGGGAAAGACAGTAAGCAAACAGGCAGATAAACAACACAGACTTTTGTGTTGGTTTCCCTGGTTGTTACAGGGCAATATCTTTACCCATTGAGAGGTAAATACACTGCCATTATAATCTGTACTACACCTGCTATTATTTGCAAGCTTCTCTTTCTTTGCCACTGCTTTATGTGATTATTGCTGACAAGAACCAGTATGGGGGCAGTATTATAGCTGCAAAGCCAAAACTAAATGAATGCTCAGTTATAGCTGAAAAACATAGAGAATGGAATGTCTGTGACAAGTTCTCCTGGTAGAAAGAGATCTTTCCTTCAAAGGCACATACAGGACCATGATCCAGACCTTATGCACCTTGTAGCTCAGCTACTATCAACACAAAACTCCCAGTTAGTCCTTGCCAACTGGCAGAGGAGAAAGAGAATACAAAGACATGTGGAAGGAGTTTGGCAAGAAACCAGGCATACTCTACCTTCCCAGGAAGCTACATGTAGCCCACCTAAATGTCCTCTGAGTTCAGGGATCAGGTTTTCCAAGCACACAGCTGTGCTCTACTCTGATCCTATTTTAATCATTTATATTTGCCTTTGTGTCTATTCCGGTGCACAGCTCTAAATTGGAAAGAATGAAATGTTTGCAGAAAGAACACCCCCAAATCAATTTAAATCCACTCACCTTTAAAAAGATCACTGCAATTTCTCTTGGAAATCAAATCAAATTTAATTGATCCACATTTCAGCCATTGTCCCCAAAAGCAGGCCCATTGCAAGTTTCATGATTTTGGCTTCATTGATTTTTATCCTTGACATAACGTATGTTCCAAAGTTCTCCATCACTTCATCAGTGTCATTCACTGGATGATCTCCATCTGCCTCGCTTTTGCTGTCTTCATTGTTCTCAATTTCTTCATGTCACCATAGGCTCCATTCATTAAATGAAGGGTTTGGTAGTTTTTGAAATCATCATTCTTAAATTCAGCTGTTCCTGTGCTGGCTGTCCTAATTCTGTGTCAAATCACATACACAGAATAAGCAGAATCCCATGTATTTCTACTGAAGTCTAATTTTTCATTAAATTCAATTCCTAGGAGGCAGAAACATTCCTTGCCCTTTGTGTGAGGACTTTTAAGGGTTTATATTTATGCCGTGATATGTATCATTTACATCAATATGCAGTTAAGCATTTTTTCTCCTCTACTAACTGAATCACTATCTAAACTGTATAATTTCCTTTCATCCACTTCTTGTCATTATGCATAGATGCCATTATGCTCAGGAGATTCTTGCCTCTAGGCTAGAGAAGATTCCAGTTCTATACTAGGAATTCTCTGAGCAACTTTTTTGACTACATATACTACCTTCAGAGTCTCATGCTCCCAACAGCTGGAAAGAGACATTACAGACATTTTATGTGAAACCATTATCTTTTTTGTTTTTAAATCATGAATATTTATTATCTACTTATAAATGTTTCATTCTGTATATTCACTGGACACAAGATACTGTTTCCTTCAATGCCTCCCTCCCCTTCATTTCCCACACCATAATTCCCTTTGTTTCCCTGAACAGTTTCACTTCTACATTCATGTCAAATATTCATATATGATTTTATGTACATACATAGTATTTAGGAATCTCAAATGAGAGAAAACATGTATTTGTCCCTCTGAAACTGGCTTAATTTGCCTAAGATGATGATCTCCAGTTGCATCCACTTTCCTCAAAAGATATGACTTTATTCTTTATGGCTGAAAAATTAAAAAGTGGTTGTGTATACAATCACATTTTCTTTTTCCATTCTTCTGTTGTTGCAGAGGTTGCTTCCATAATGTAGCTATTGTGCTATTGTGAGTGGTGCTGCAATAACCATTAATGTGCAAATATCTTTGTGATATGTCAGTTTAGAGTCCTTTGGATAAATACCCAGGAGTTTAAAGCTGGATCATGTGGAACACTCAGTTGAATTTTTTTTTTTGAGAGGCTTTCATACAGACCTCCATACTGGCTGGAAAAATATACTGCTACCAGCAATGTATAAAGATGCCTCCTTCCCCACATCCTCACCAGCATTTGTTATTATTTTATTTTATGAGTATCATTCTGTCAAGGGTGAGATAAAATATTAGTGCGGGTTTAATTTTAACTTCTCTGATTGGTAGGTAGGCTGAACTTTTTTTATTATTTGTTAATCATTTGTATTTTATCTTTTGAGAACCACCTGTTCACTTCAGCCTGATAATTGATTGGGTTATTTAATTCCTGATGTTTAGCTGATTTTTCTTCTATATCCTAGTTATTAATTCTCTGGGGTCATTCTTCTCTGTACATATCTGTCCTTCCAGGGAAAACATTTGAAAGTCTGGGACCCCTTTCACTAAATCTTGGTGGTGTTCTCCACTAATAAAATATGCCCTCACCCCATTGAGAACTACTTCAGATGAGTGTTATTAAAACTTTTATTTTTTCTTACCTTTTTTACTTTTACAATAATCTTATTTTACATACCAATCTCACTTCCCTCTCCCTCCAGCCCTCCCACTACCCCCACTTTCTCTCCATCCCCATCTATTCCTCAGAGAGGGTGACGTCTCCCCTGGGGAGTCAACAAAGTCTGACACATAATTTAAGGCGGGACCAAGGCCCTCCCCACTATATCTAGGCTGAACAAGGTATCCCTCCATAGGAAATGGGCTACAAAGAGCCAGTTCATGCACTAGGGATAAATACTGGTTCCACAGTTAGTGGTCCCATAAACTTTCCAAGTCACAGAACTGTCACCCACATTCAGAGGGCCTAGTTCGGTCTTATGCTGGTTCCCCAGCTGTCAGTCCCGGGTCAGGAAGCTCCTACTAGCTCGAGTCAGCAGTTTCTGTGGGTATCCCAATCATGGTCTCGGCTCCTTTGCTCATAATATCACTCTTCCCTCTCTATGACTGGACTCCAGGAGTTCAACCCAATGCTTAGCTGTGGATCTCTGCATCTGCTTCCATCAGTTATTGGATAAAGGGTCTATGATGACAATTAAGGTAGTCATCAATCTGATTACAAGGGAAGGGCAGTTAAGGTACCCTCTCCACTATTGCTTAGATTCTTAGCTGGAGTCATACTTGTGGCCTGGGAGTTTCCCTAGTGCCTGGTTTCTTACTAACCTCACATTGGCTCCCTTTTTCAAGGTATCTCTTTCCTTGCTCTCCCTTTCTGTCTTTTACCCAACTTGATCTTCCTGATCCCTCATGTTCTCCTCCCAGATCCCCTTCTCCCCTCCCTACTCTCCTACCCCCTCGCCGTCCTCCCCTCCCCCACACTTTCAATTTGCACTTTAAACATACTGTGATTAATATCAGAAATATCTCACCTACAGGTAGGCAGTTCTTTAATGGGTAGGAATGTTCCAAAATGGAGCATATTCAAGAAATAATTGATAATTAGGCAAGTTCTGTCCCTGTACCCAAGCAAGGGAACAGAGAGCAAGAGGTGGCAATGACCAAGATCTGATCTTTTCCTACTGGGAACTGAGATGGTTTGATAGCATGTTTATAAATTAAATGGGAAGAAGTGAATTTTAGTTATAATGAGACCTGTAGCATGTATTAGCTTCTATATCTGCAAAATTTTTCTTTGAACAAGTAAGATGCGCAAAGGAATTTTTATGGTTTCAAGCCAGTCCTTTGCTAGCTTGTTGTGTGTGTGTGTGTAAACAATACTGAAAGAAGCACTGTAACTGAATTTGGGGATGAGAAGGAGAAAGAGGAGAAGGAGGAGCAGGGAAAGAAGTAACCATCATTTATTAAGTGATTCTCTGGGCAACGTAGACCAGGTCTTTGCACATCTCTGTGAGTGGAAATAATTGGTCTCCTTTACAGTTGAGGGAACAGAATTAGACAAGTGATGTAAAGACCTCCATACTCCACTGAGATGTTCTGGAATTTTTTTCAAGGACACTTGGGCAATATGGATAAGCTCATGAAGTAAACCCTATATCCATACATATGCCATTTGGGGTATAAATTTTTGTGTAGAGGGATAACAAGTGGTAGAGTATGGGAAAGAACTGGGCTTCATCTCCAGAGGTAGTTCAAAAAGAGAGGCTCTTTTGTTGGAAACAGCCTGAGTTAAATTTCACTGAGTGCACCAGTGTGAAGTGATTGGTTGGGAAGAGCCACGAGCCAGCTGATTCTGAATGTGAGAGCAGGTAACATCTCCTGAGAATTTCAAATGACCTAGTCATGGGAGGGAAGCTTCCCAAATAGGCCTCAGGCCAATGAAAACTAAAGGCATGGAAACTGGGAGGTTGCTCAGAGGTTAAAATACTTACCATGTAAGCCTGAAGATCAGAACTTGGATGCTCAAAAGTCCACTTAATGTGCTAAGTGCATGTGCTAGTTCATCTGCAATCCCAGCCTTGGAAGACAAAACAGAATCCTCACAGCAAGGCTAGCAGTATTGGTGAGCTCTGAGTTTGATGCAGAGAGCTTGCTTCAATCAATAAGAAATGGAAAGTGATTCCTGACATCAACCTCATGCTTGCACACACATGCACACCTATGTGCCTATATGCCCACATACATGAGCCCATATGCACACAAAACATTCATACACACACACACACACTCACATACACACACACAAAAATTAAGAAATGGAACATGATATTTTGAATACATGGAATATAAAGTAAATATTCTATAAATATTACATGGTTTTGCTTTAGTCTTAGATAAAATGCAGAACATGGAGAAAAGGAAGTCTTCCATTAGTGATTCTATTGTACTCTAAATCCATTCTGATTCCATGTACAACAATAGGCGATCATGTCTATCAAATGGCTCTTATGCAAGATATAACTTCATTTGTATTTCAACATTTTTACTTATCAGCCATCTGCATATTTTAAATCTGTCCTTTTCAAGTGCACCAAGTACTATACCACCATATTGCACATACTTAAAAGCAGTTAATAAGCCATTTGATAGCAACATAAAAGATAATTCCTATACTCATTTCCTTCATGCAGTGATACGTGAGACAGAAACATACCAAAAATTGTGCATCTTGACATTTGATAGAAGCAATTGTGATATATAATTATTCCCCCTGAGATTTCACTTTAATAACATTACCTTTGCCTTTTATATCTAATATATTTCATTTTACTTCATATTGCTATAGTATGGTCTTATTTCAAACTTAAAACAGCTTAAGGGGCAGATTTGTTGCCACATCTTTGTCAAATGCTGAAGGATCCATAAGATAAACGTTTTGTTATTCTTCATCCATAGAAGAACTTACCAATGTTAAAATCTATCTTTCCCTTGTAGCGCCTTGCTGCTGTTCTATTTATAATTTCATGAACAGAACAGCCCCCATCTCTGTGTCTAATAGATGGGATTGCTTTATGGGCTGAGTACTCTTGGATTTTTACAAGAAACATGTCAAAGCTAAATTTTCATCACACGCTCTGAAACTCTACCCCGGGGTGTTTTCATTTATATTTAATGTTAAATCAAGGATATTAGAAGTGGAACAGATTGTTCTTCATTGAGTACAATCAACAGTATCAGCTCACTTTGAATTCCAGAAATAACATTTGGAATGTTCTTTCTGGGGAAGCACTTCAGGGTATCTGGGTAGCTTGGTTCTTGGTAATTTCAAAACTGAATCACCTAAAATGGTAACAAAGGAAACCTCTCTTGGGTCTTATAATAAAATACACAATTTAGTGAAAGCTTCTAAAAGTGCAGATTTTATTTAGAGAACATGTTTCTGATCCCCTTTAATTTCCTGCCTGTATTATGTTTCTTCAGCACAATGATCTACAAGTTTCCATTATTTGACAAAACAACACAATATATGAGACGTCCTTAAAAGTAGCCTTTCCCTATAATTTCCTCCACAAGGCCCCTCTCTTTGGGTTCTCAAATGTACAGTGTTTCCTAAAGTAGCCCAGCTGTGATTAGTAACAGCCTATAGGTCTAAAGTGAAGGAAACACTATTAAAGTCACCTTAAGCCATGAAGGCCATTTATTGACTGGCAACACAAAAAGATGAAAGGCATATGGAAAGTTGACTGCTGAGACTTGACTTGGTGAGAAACTTTTCATTTTCTATCTCTTCCTATGTTTGTCTCACACCTCCCCATCCCCATGTGATCTCTCTCTAAGTCATGTTGTGATTATACACCAATTCAGGGATTGTGTTCTACCAACTTCACATTTCTCAGTCCACTAGATCAATTCTTCAGAGCATTTATTGGTCCAATATGGTGATTTTTACATTCAAATAAATTAGGGTTACTCTGGTATGGAATATCCTAGAAGGGTTTAATGGAGTTCTCCAAAGAAATGGAAGCAACAAAACAGGCATGTGTGGCCACAGAGGTAGAAAATTCCAGGGCAAGCTTTCTGCTGGGTACTAAGCCATTAAAGTCTGTAGCCTAACACAGTTCAATAAGCTAGAAGCCTCAGAGGTAGGTAGGTTTAAGCTATAGAGTCAAGCTAAGAGTGAAAGCCAAAGAGACATAGAGGGTCAAGGTCTAAGATCCTGGAGCTTCACTTGCTGGAGCAACAGCAGGAGAAAAGATCCCGCTCCAGATGGAAGAGCTACACGAGAGCCTTTTCTCTTCCTTCTACACTTCCTTCCTGCTGCACGGTGCCCATGTCGCTCTGTTCAATAATCACACGCCATTAGTCTCTGGAAACACCCACAAATATACTCAGAAGTAACACTTTGAACTTCTAAGTCCAGTGAACTTGGCACCCAAAATTAACCACAGATATTTTGTGCTTGCCACTGGGAAAAGGGGTTCTGGACAGCGCTGCCGTGGTTTTCATCACCTATGTGTGGGCAAGGTTGCTCTATAAAGGAGCTCTGAAAGTATTTTAAAAGAATGGAGAGGATCCTGGTTAAGTCAAAGAAACATTTGTCACTGCTCTTGATCTTTAGGGGCTGCAGGTTTTTCTAGAAACATTTTATTATGGGTAACTGTGGAAAGAATCGTAAGTATAGGGAATAGTATGGTCAACCTATATTCTCATCACGAAGCTCAAAAGTCCTTGCTATAGAACTTCATCAACCTTAGGTAACACTGTAAAAATCTCTAGATGTCACACCACTCCTTCTGCAGTAATTTGCTTTATATCTCAAAGAGGACCTAAGCCCTCTCTATAAGATATTCCCATAACATTACAATCATCCCTTACAAATGAAGGTCTCCTTAACAAGAATGAATATCTAGTCAGTCAAATCCCTTCCTTGGTCTCAGAAAATAATTTCTTAGTTTATGTCAGTCCAGATCTACATAAAGTCATGATTGTTGCTAAACCTTTTAAAGATTATTTTAATCTGTGATTTCAGTTTTCATTTCTTTTATTTTTCAAGACATTCTTGTATTTTTTTATAGGTTATTATCCTAGTTACTGTTCTATTGCTGTGAAGCGACACCGTGGCCACTAAAACTTTTATAAAAGAAAGCACTTAATTGGGGCTTGCTTAGAGTTTCAGAGGTTTAGTCCATTATTGTCATGGTAGGGAGCATGGGAGCATGCAGTTAGAAGCAGTGCTGGGCCTCTAATGGGCCACTCCACTGACATACTTCCTCCAGTAAAGCCATACCTCTTAATCCTTCTAATCTTCTGAAATAGTGCTGCTCCCTAGTGACTGCATTCAAATATGAGTGTATGGGGGCCATTCTTACTCAAACCACCATAGTTATTTATCTCACAGACGGTCTCAGAGCCCGACTTCTGTTGATTGCATCTCTGAGGGCCATTTCACATTAGTCTTGCGAGAGTCTGATAAATTACTGTATGGAGTGGGTTGTGGTACTAGGTGTCACTAGCTGAGACATAAACATCTTTTGATACTCCTTGACAGGGTCCATCCATTTTTTAATGATTGCATGCAGAAGGGGAATGTTCTGATTCCATCATTTTTTCTGCAATTATTAGCCAAAGAACTCTATGAAGAGGAACTATATGCATATGTGGAGGAACAATTCCAGTGAAAGACAAGAAAAAGTGCTTGACTGTGACTTTATTTGCCAATTTTCAAAACAGTGTACCAACAAAAAAACCATAAAAAGGTGTTTTAAAGGAAAAACAGCATTATAAAATAGAGTGTGTTTAAGTATATGGGATGCATTTTTGTCAATTGATATTTTCTGCATTGAGGCTCAATTTGCCCACTTTCAGTAAGTAGGAGCCTATTCAAACTGGCTGTTTTCCTTTCAAAATAATCCCAGTAGTTTTTGTTAGTATAACAATGATCAACTTGTATGTTTGTTGCTTCATGTCTGAAATCAGCAAATTCTCCAAGGACCCATTATTCCCATTAGTGGGAAGTACTGTTTAGTGATCTGAATGCCATTATGCTCATTGATAAGGGCAGAACTAAAAAGCTATGTGAATGCTATTGAATACATCATGAGCTCACTCACATAGATGTATTCAATTCCAATTCAGAATTAAAGATTTCCAGATGACTGGAGATGGTTCAGCCATTAAGAGTGAGGATCTGGGAGGAGTTGGAACATGGGAAACTATGGTCATGATCAGAATGAATTGTATGAAATTTATTTTTAAAGT